>NAGG01000027.1:0-110269 GCA_003031705.1 Calonectria naviculata
GGAGGGGGAGGGGGAGGGGAAGAATTGGAGCGAGACAAGAGAGATTCGCGGTGTACTCACAGCGGGTTTCCCGATTCGGGGAGCTGGGTAGGCGGCATGGTCAGGGCTGAGGTGAGGGATTAGGGGCACTATGGCGCGGAGGTCGGGTCTGGTGTGCGTGAGGCAATTCCTTGACCGTCGAGCACTGAGGCAGAAAAATCTCCTGATGCAAGTGAAGAGAGGCTGGCGGGCTGATCAATGTATCCGTTTAGCCTCTGGCAGTTTTTTTGTGGAGAGAGACGAACTAAACCCAGCCTGCTTGTGTGCAGAACAAAGGTGGTGGACAGGCGTGGGGCCTTCTTTCCCCAACTGTCTGCTAGTATCTAACGACTTCCCCACAGACCAATGAGCCCATGATGCATTATCCCCAGCCACTGATGAGGCATTACTTTGGACGGCGAGCAAGGGTCTAATTCACCCGGAGAGCTCTATGATTTCTCCCCTGGGTGTTTTCAAGTTGCTTTCTTCAGAGCGAAATGAATCCAATGCGCTTGGTTGCTAAACGGCTGGACAAGACTCAACCTGAATGATACCAATTGAATCATGAAACCTTACCTTGCTTTTGGTTCATCGCGCCAAAACGTCCCGGTCTTTCAACTCAAAGACTTGATGCCACTTTTCGTCCCTCGCCTCGAGTCTCAAACCAATCAGGCCCGCCTCTCCCGCCGACTTCTACCCAGATCCGGGGCTGCCGCCGTGGGAGTGCTAAACCACTTAACGAAAAGAGGCGGAGGCGCGGGGCATTTTGGGTGGGTGACGACGCCGTCGTGGAAGCGATGCAACGCCATCGGACGCGGGGAAGCCAAGACGTCTAGCACTGGCAGGCGGGACAAATGCGATGCCGCTTGCGCTTGGCTTTGGCCTGGGACAGAGACCATCTCGTGCTACACCTGTGTGCCCTGCGGGTGCTGCTCCCGCATCTATGTACAATCCACTACCCCCGCATGGAGCCAATACCTCTTCTTTTCCCTCTCGTCATCGCCCCAGTTTACCTGTTTCGGACCCGTGGTGAGCTCAATCAGGATGGCTGGTGCTGATCTTGGCTCCTTGTTCGGAGCCCAGTCGAAGGGTGCGTGAGACGGAGGATGGAATTAAAAAGGCACCGCCCGGTTTGTTGGAAACAGCATCTGAGTCGTTGCAAAGTCCCAAATGACGATATTGAGACAGACGGTGGCCATTCACCGTCTGCTCTCCCGCACACGCAAAATCACCTGCTGCATCTGGTTTCGGTGGCGCGGTGTGACACTCCGTCATGACGGCGATGGGGGGCGCCTCTGATACATGGCACTAGGTCACGCATGGCCGCCGAGATGCAGGCCAAGCTTGGGCCGACGCCCAAAACATGACAGCACTAAGTATCACTACTGGTTCTCAAAGTCCAACGGGAATTTCACCTCACTAATAAGCGGTGAAAACCTGGCCAGGAGGGGCGCCATAGCCTCGTTGATTTGAGTATCTTGCTGTAAAGTCATTGGTCTTGGCTTTCCATGTCAGAAATGGTGCTTTGGGGTGAAACGTCCACGTACAACTTGCACAGCCGAACGTTGACGACGACAAAAGGTTGTTTTTGCTGCCAAGCTTATGGGTCAGGCCTTGGCAGACCCTCCGTGGATTTTCGCGTATCCATATCCGTAAGCTGACAGGAAGACTTTTCAGGCCAAACACGAGGTCAGTGAAAAAAAAAAAAAAATACGATATACGCCTAAAAAGAGATTCCGAGTTGATAGATATCTGCTTTGACCGAGTAGTGCACCTTTTACTCTCCTTGCCATCTCTTGTCGTCTCTTATCGTTTCTGCTTATCTAATGAGAGAGAGACGTGGGGTATATCGGCGGTCGTCTGACTGTCGACTTTGGATCTGATAGCGTCACCAGGAACCAGACGTGGATCATCGTTGTAAATGCCGGGATCAGCCGACTTAGTAGTCGCTTGAAGGTGGCGAGAGAATATGCTAGCACGATAAAGTCCTTGCTCGCCAGTGGAAAAGAGCCGCAGAATGGGGACCAAGGAGGCATATATGGTTGCCGTTGCAGCCGAACGATCCGTAGGTTCCGCAGCTATGTTTGGCGGTGGGTTGAAGAGGGTGGTTCATGGAGTGCCGAGAAGGCATCATTCCCTCCCGGACCATGAGATATCCCTTCTCGCAGGGAAGAATATTCATATTGGGTTTTTACTGCGTCATACACTTACCTGCACGCTCGATTGCCTTGCTATCCGTCCCCATTTCGCAGCAGGGGCAAGCTCTAGCCATCAACGAACACCCTGTGATGTCAAGGGGGGCGCTTTGTAAGCTGAGCCAATCATGATGGCGACACTGGAATAACAAGCATCAAAGTCAAACATAACATTGACGCCTGTCAGCCGTCAATACGCCCAAAGGTCGCAGCAGTCATACAAGGCCGCATCGACTACCCGGTTTCTGAGTATGCGAGGTGATGTGACGGGCCAAGTGATGGGCGGTAATGCGGAGCCCGCATGTACAAATATCTGAACCAGCCCGTGCACTGCTTTGTAGGTACTCGTGTACCAGAAAAGAAGCCAGCCAAGCTTGGTTGAAAAAGAGAGCCCACCCATCCACACCCACTCACATCTGGACACACCAACGAGCTGGAATCGGCGCTAGCAGACTGTGCGAAAGGTGCTGTGCCTGCACTGTAATCGACTTGTCTGGTGTGCTTGTGTGCTTTTTTTTTTGGGGGCTTTGGGCCTGGCTGCACTGGCGGCCAAATCTGAGCTGAGATTTGACAAGCAGCCCCCATGCGCAGCAAACTCGTGCCTGCGTACGGGATTTCTTTTTTTGGGCAGTGGGAATGGCAACCGCCAAACCTTTTTATACAACTTACTGTAATCCAGATGCCAGCGTCATGCGACGTGCGTGCCCTCTAATTTTGGAAATGCAAGTGTTTGTGAAGGCTCTATCGGTTAGGTCGAGATCGTGATCCATTTCAGTCACTGTCGCCATGTCTCGTCTTGTCTCGTCACCTCCCACTTCCCGGAGGCGCAGGCTGAGTTTGAAATCGTGGATGCCGATACAAGATGAACCCATTGTTTCAGCATCCGCAACATGAAAAGTCGCGGCCGGGTCGCTTTCGGGGGACGGCCGTCCCAGGTACGACGGCAATGCCCCTGATACGGAACGCGTCCCGACGCGGCCGCCTATCGTGATTGCTACTGCTTCTTTCTTTCTTTTTCTTTCCAAATCTGCATACGGTTCGCGTTGCCGCTTGCCACCCCTGTGATTCTGAGACGACACTGAGTGAGATTCAGTCGATTCATTCCATCTATCCCGGGCTGCGTACGACGAGGCCCTTGCCAACACGGGCCGCGCAGCGGGACTGGTGTGCATGGACGTGTTGTGATAACGTGGCAAATGTACAGCTTTTTCCCTCCCCTTCCCTTTTTGCATGTCAGGGAACAATACGATGTATATTGGGTGCAGAGTGCATTGTACAAGCTGTGGAGTAGCACGCTAGGCCATCGTCATCATTTTCATCATCGTCCAGGATCGGGACCCCGGCCTAGTATGAAAATGCATTGCTGCCATCATCCCCATCCCTCACCCAAGATTTATCCCTCCAATGCGCATCCACTCGCCTCGTTCAGTCGCTTACCGTGCCAATCCCGGTCCGGTTCATCGCCGAGAGGTCCATCGAGACCAAAGGGGAAAAAAAGCAACGAAGTGACCCTTTACACGGAGATGGCATCTCCCGTTTCGCTGTATCGGACGCACCGCAAACCATCCGCCCAGGTTCTGTAACACATGGGTGCCGACAAGCACGGGCATGGTGGCGCCGATGGGCGCCGCATCAATTCGGCATGCGGCTGTCCGCTTGCAAGCTTTCCATCAACGGGCATGCGACATGAGGTAAGCGCTGGTTCTGGGCCTACAGCCACAGTCCTAAGGTTCGGACCCGCAACAACCGTGACGGCTTCTCCGTTGTGATTTTGGAGTATCAACACGGTTAAACAACGGGCGGTACCACATGACCTATTAAGCTCAAATGATTGTCTTGAAAGAAAAGCCGTTGAGGTGGGCTTTTCTCTGAGACTTTTTCTCTTATTTGTGACGATCGCTGGAGGGGCAATAAAAAAGGCTCTGGGAATTGGACGCCGCGCGGGCCGGGCGGAGACTGAGACAGTTGGCCGGCATCAAGTGGGCCAGCGTGATTCACGGATCACGGCGCCGACGATGGAGAGGGAGAGAGTGAGAGAGTCAGAACTAAGATGGTCTCGCCTATCCCGGCCAGAGTATGGTACATGCAATACAGTACGTGTATAGGCTTCACAATGGGGCCCTGTCCATGGCAGTTCAGTCCAGTTCGACTGGGACTAAACGCTAGAGCCTCTTTTGACCTTTCTTATTTTCCCGTCCATTCAGGATGAGATGTGATGAACAAAGACTGTTGTTACAATGCAGTCTTGGGACCACGGCAAAGCCTGCATTGTTGGTGGTACTCGCTCGTGTCGGCCCTGCAAAGATCGCCGTCATGCTCCACTCTCGCCAGAGGGCGCTGCGCCACGATTGTCCGCGGGAGCATTGGCTTCCGGCCTGCGAGTGAATAATGCGCAGTGCCGAACACCAGCATGACTTGAGAGCAATTCTCATCAGGAGTGAATCTGGGTGCTCGTGTCGTCGTAAAAGTCTAATCCGAAAATTGCGGCGACATGCGCGGCGACAGGGGCCAGGCGAATCGAGCCGAAAAAGGTTGAGCGAGGGAGTAGCTTCGTCATCTGCAACGCCCGAGGATATTATATGAGATGAGACGATAGATTACAATATTCCATCCCGTGTCCATTTACGAGCTTGCTAAGGTCCCATGCTTTCGGTTGAAATTTATGGCCGAAAGCACGGATCTGGTTAAAAGAAAAAAATTAAAAAACAATAAAAAACCAACAAACCCCTGCCAGTATATTTCTTCTTGAATACGCCATTGATATCCAAGCGCGCGGCCCGACTACCACACGCAAGGCAATGATTGCTCTGTATGGCGAGCCATTCGAATATCCACTACAAATCACATTTTCGAGCCCAGCGGCAATGGATCGACACTACCTTGCATGTTTGTCTGTGCAACGACTGGGCCCCTTTTATTTGTATTGACTTTAGCATTTGACTCGGTTCGTTCCATACCCGTTACCATTGGCACACGGCTGTTCGTCTGCCCAACGGCCTGGTAAACCCAGACCTATTTGTTGTAAGCGAACGCTGTGAAGACGCGAAAAAAAAAATTAGAAGACTCGCACCAGTCTCAGCATCGCTGGGTACCAGCCAACCACCTCATAGCCTGTCAACCCTTCCCCAGACAAGGTCCAGGATTCTCGCTTCAAGTCCCAAGCTCAGTACGAGCCAGAAGCAGCAGGACAGAAGCAAGAAGCCCCCCGCTTATCGGGTCCCTCTGGATCCTCTCTGGGTGGGCGCCAGCACCCTCCTGCGACCAGAGCGGGTTTTGACAGCGCGGTACCCTGCGCTGCAAAGATAGCTACGGGGAACCCTCGCCCTCCGCAAATCCTACAGGCCACAGGGCATCGCTGCGGCTGACTGACTTGTAAACAGGGCCTCTAGGCGGCCCAGAGGCTGTTGCCCCCTCCCCCTCGGGATAGGTACCCCTGCACAGTGTCTCTTACGGTCCCTCCGTCTCTTGCTTGACTGGGCTTGGCCCGGTTACTGCCCCACCCTCGTTCTCGGCCGCTAGCCATTCATCTCTCGCCGTTCGACCCTTGAGCCCCCCGGCCCGGGCGTCGCCCCATTCCTCTCTTGCACGCACTCGCCCTTTTTTTGCGTACAGTCCCCGTCCCCTGCCCACTCTCACTCGCACCTGCGCTTGCACTTGCGCCTGCACCTGCACGCCGGCGTTGCGCACCTGGCCCGTGGCCTAGACCCAGTCCAGCCCTGGTCGCCCTTCCCTTCCTTCCTCTCGCCCTTTCCTTTCTCTCTCCGTGCTTGGGTCTTGCCTTATCCACTCCACCTGCACTCCGCCTCCACCGTCACCCCATCCCCATACAAACCCGTCGACCATCACTCTTAACCCGTCCATCCCCGTCCACCCTCTCCCATCCTCCTCATCCGCCATCCCGTCGGAGCGTTTCTCTCCATCCTCCGAACCATCTCTTGTCTCGCCGGGCCCTGCGGAGCGAGTCTGTCTGGTGACGGTAACCATCGACTGATTAAAGTTGCTGGATGTAAACCGAAATCTTGCATCGCCTTGCCTTCGGTCCCGCATATCCCGTCTCTGAACCCGCCGACTCCCCAAAGGCTTCTTCTGGGTTTCAAACTCCTGCGTCCCATGGTACCCGTGAAGCAGTTCTCGAGTCAATTCGAGCCCGCCTCCCACCGCTCCAATCTTGTCCTCGCCCCGACCCGTTCGTGAAGATGGCCATCATCCACCAGGTGCTCGACGAGGCAGCTCGCCTCGTAATCAGAGCTGCTGCCCCCGAGGCCTCATCAACGGTATCCGACAGCAGCGCCAGCGCCACGGCATCATCTGACGGCAGCGACAACAATAACAACAATAACAACGGCAAGGATAACAACAACGGCTCCAGTTCTCCGCTCCTCTTCTTCGTTGCACTTGGTTTTGGCGTTGTCTTTACGAATCTCTGGTGAGACTCTGCTCTTGCATGCTTAGGCTTTCTCAGCCCATGCGTGGCTTGAGATTTGTGTACTTGTATTTTCTAACGCTCTCTAGGATTATCGTTGGTGTCAAGTACTGCTTCCGATATAACGCTCGTAACCGACAGTTGCGCATGAATGAGGACGGCGAGCCCATCAATTTGGAAAATATGCCAAGACCTCATCGCCGTCGCCGTGAAAAGAAGTTGATGACAATGGACGAGGTCAACGACAAGTTCCCAATGATGAAGTACAAGAGCTGGGTTTCTGAGCGTGCAAAGGAGGGTCTGCCTACGGCCGGAGGCGTTTCCGTACCCCCGAGTCGAGCCAACAGCATCAGAGATGCCGATGGGGTGGTACCAGAGTTTTCGGCCAAGGAGCGTGAATCTACCGACCGACGACACTCGACCAGCGTTACGCCAGCACACAAAGAGGGGGAGACAATTGCGGCTGCGACGATAGAATCCGAGAAGCCCAAGGACACGACAAGGCAATCCGTTGAGGTCGGCCGAGCCTCCACGACACAACCAGGAAACGACACTACTGGCAACACTCCACTTCATCGCATCTCCAGCGAAGACAGTGACGACGAACACATCGATGGCGCCCTACCACCCGAGATGTTGGAAGCCCCAGGTGATAGCTGTGCTATTTGCATTGATACGCTGGAGGATGATGACGACGTTCGTGGGCTGACTTGTGGCCATGCTTTCCATGCCGTGTGCGTGGATCCCTGGCTGACAAGTCGCCGCGCCTGCTGCCCGCTCTGCAAGGCTGATTATTATGTTCCAAAGCCCCGCCCGGCACCTGAGGGAGGCGATGCTGCTGCCAACAACAACTCGAACTTCGAAGCGCGCAACAATAACCGCCTCAATCTTCCCTCGGGCCTCCGCAATGCCTGGTTCCGATCTTCGCGGCCATCACAGCCGGCCCAATCCAGATTCCGCTCTACAGAAGGCTTGCGCCGTGATCGCGATCAACGTCGAGCTGCTCCACAACCTGATAATTCTCGGCATCAGGCGGGAGCCCAGTCTGGGCAGACTCAGCAAGTCACAGAAACAAACAACGGCGGAATGATGTCGTCGGTCCGTGACGTCTTCCGGTTTGGCCGAAGACGGAATGAGGCTCAGGCTGGCAATGCTGCCACCAGCGATGTGACACCATCGCAGCTTGAAGCTGGAAACCGCACCCAAGCTGCGGCAGCATAATCGCATGGATCTATCTTTATTCTGATCTCCGTTTGATACCTTCAAAACCTTTTACGACACGCACTATTACTTTAGCGATGGCTTTCTCTCCTTTCCAACTATATGGGTTGGCACAACCGTCATGATTTATACACAGGAATCGATTATCGCATTACGAATCGGCATTTTTATTAACCCTCATCATATACGCTCGGGGCAGGTGAAAGAACGGAGGATGCCTTGAAAGGCATCACGGATGGTTGAAGCGGATTGCTATATATACCCTAGCTGGAGCACCTGAAAGACACCACGTCTCAGCGTACACCTCAGAGGGCGCAAGAATAGCGGGAGGAATGTCTTGATATTATTTTGGTTATATGTAAGGGGGCAGGCTTTGTATCTTGCATTGGGCTGGAAAATTCGGGCTTCAGCTGGAAACGGAGGGAGCGGCGGAGTTTGGTGGTTATGGGCTCTTCGATAGTTGGATGGCGCAAATACATATTTGTTTCCACCATGGTTGTTGAACCTGATTCGTGACATTGATTTCGTATCCCTCGTAACTGATTCTACCGTACGCCTTTTAATAATATGTAGACAAAAGAACGGCCGTCGTATGCAAAGCATGATCGGTATATATGATGAAACATTAAAGAAATGATCCCTTTTGAAATCGGCCCCCAAAGTTCGCCGCCTTGTTCATCAATTCCCTCCTCTGTGCATTCCCAATCTTCCCTCCAAGCGCCATATCCTTTTCTCTATCAAACCCTCTCTTACTAGGGTCATCTTCCTCCTCGTCGGGCTTTTTGCCGCTTTGTTCTCTTCGATTCTGATGCTCCTCAAATAAGCTCTTGCCCCTCTTTGCCTCAACAGCGGCTGCAATCTTGCGCTGTCGTTCCTCTTCTTCCTTTGATCGCACAGGCCCAGCAGTCGCTTCTTGAGTCTTATCCTCGCGACCCAACACGGAGTCTTGTAGACGCTTAAGTTTCTCTTCAGGCGTCTCGGTCCAAATAGAGGAAATGGTAGAGCCCGAAGAGGCTGAAGGCTTGGAGGCGAACTTGCGGGTGCGAATGCGCGTGGGATCGCGCTCGGTGTAGGAGGAAGAGGATGGCGGTGCAAGCATCCATGAATCGCGCTGCGGCTGTGGTTCGGCCGCGGGCATTTGAGGCCCCAGTACAGGCCTGTTTGCATTTGGAGCCCCGGGAAGCGCAGGACCGTAGTCATCGTCTGAGTCCGACGATGATTCGGCATCATTTGTAGGGCGGGTCGAGATATCGGCGGGGGGCGGCGCCGGTCCGATGTTTCGCGCAGGCGGCGCGGGGCCGCTGTCCGAATCGGACTCGTCGTCTAGGTTAATTTCGTCGTCATTGCCGCGTGATACTGACGGGCCGACTGTGGGTTTGGGGGCAGCAGGTGCGCTGGGGCCGTAGTCGTCATCGTCTGAGTCGTCCAGATCGATCTCGTCCCCGTTCTTGGAAGGCGACTCGCTGCGCTGGTGCTTGTTCGGGGGCGGTTCATCTCCCTCTGGAGTCCGCTTTCGCTTCGATAGATGCGGCGGAAGTTGGGGTCCAATCGAAGACATGGCAGGCGGTGGGCGAACTGGTTCGTCCAGGTCAGAGGTGAAGTCTACACGGAACAAAAGCTGGACGCGTAGTTGCAGCTCGCTGTGGGACCTGCGGCGTCTGTGACAGAAGCTAAAGTAAAGTGGCACGTGCAGGATCGTAACAAGACTTACAACGCCTAGCAGGATATAGGCTGATTGATCAGCATACCTATGCCATCCCGTATGAAAATTATGTAGGAGAATCTAAATACTATTTTACTGGAAATAGTTACCAGGCTATGTGTAGTAAGAGGTAACGGAGTAACTTTGCCCTGATCAAGCAGCTTCGCCGCGCAGAAATACGTCATACAGGAAACAAGCTACTCTCATAGATCAGTGCGACAAGACCAAATAGACATTTTTGAGACTTAAAAAAGGTTGCTTTGAATTCTTCGTCCATTTATGAACTATGTACTTTTATATCGACCCTATCATCGTCGTGAGATTTTGCAACATCCCCGGGTTGTTAGTGGCAAGACTCATAAACAGGAAAAAGCTATAGCAGAAATTATAGACCAGGACACATTTTAGTGATGACTATCAGAGTGTGTTGGGGCAATGATATTTGCCTAGGTATTAATCACGCTCAGTTATGGTGAGGGTATTAGACGTGACCGACAGTGGCAGCGCGCCATTCGTATATTTCACTCCTTTAGTTTCATGTTCATGGCGGTTCTTTGGATTCTTGAGCTGATATCTATCGTAATTATAGATTTGGAGTCCTGAACTCAAAGTGCATCGCATGTATCACTTTTCATCCCATTAAATGTTGCTCATACTAATGCTGATTAGCATATGTTAGCTTATGCCGAAGATGCCTCTTGAAACCCTATGCGATGCAATGATAATTACCACAAAACTTGCTCCTGTTTCAAATTCACATGAAACAGGAGCAGACAATTTCAAAGCGGGAGTGATTGACGTTGTGCACCATTATCCCAAACCGAGCAAGCGGGTTTACTTAGAGAAGTCTATCAGTGAAAAAAACCACATGGGGTTGGGGTGTGTCGCAGAAGACTCCGAAAGTGTTAGTGAAGACTGGAAACAACAGACGGTGGCTGGGCGAGTGACATTTCTTGATCATATTGGGGAAATCAAGTCGGGATATATTTTTTCTCAATAGTATACCATTGATCGTTACTAGTGGGACATTCTGTTGGTTTTCCAAGAAATGGAGCTATGGTTGGGAACTGGCTAGGCTTTTAGGGACACACACAACTGGATGCTGCCAAATGGAAACCGAGAGTTCATGACAATGATGCAAAAAGCTAGGACCCCTGCGTGTGAGCCTGTAATTGTGCATTAGTTAAAAAAAGACGTCACTGTAAGGTCACCCATGGCAATCGGAAAGGCTGGCGCCGGAGAATCCCCGGCCCGCGACCGCACTGAGCCAAGGCAGCTAGGAAGCGGCAGTGCATCGAACGAACCACGAAGCTCGACCCAGCTGAATGACGACTACGGATCGTCAATTTGGGATCTTTTGAAGCAAAACTGCTGTATCGGAACGACGGAATAGGGCGCAAGTCCTCCAGCCTATTTACTACCCAAAGAACCATATTTGCGACATATTCCCTGCAACCCGGTCCGATCCATCGATTCTCCAAGCTGGAGCTCTGTCCCTAGTTGCCTCGTCGCAATCACAAGCTTTCCGTCGCCTTCTGCTGCGCCAGGTCATGACCTCAACGCGGTAGTGTCTACCCATGCGGTGATGGAAGCCACGACGAAATGGCCGATCCAGAAGACTTGTCTCTCACGGGGGACGTTACCTCAGATGTCGACACGATAAAGGATGCCCTGGAGGGGGCTGGTGTTGGTAGTGGTGGAGATGATGATGTTGGTTCCTTGAATGAGCGCAACCACGACGAGGACTCGCTCAACGGCCACGCCACGCCGGTTCCGATCGGCAATGGCTCCGTCAAGGACCGATACCGTGAAATTATGCAGCAGCAGCATCAGGATAGCTCTGATGTAAGCTCGCTGGCTGGAAGCGATCTCCATGGCTTGCCGAAGCGAGTTGGTAGTCCCATCGACTCGGTACTGTCGGGTCCTGACGATTCCCCATCTGTTCAGGTAGGGCCGGATTCTTGAACCGTGTCGCCGAAACCTTCTAACAGAATACAGGGTTCCTTGATTTCTTCTCCTGGGAGCAGCGTTCTCCCCTCTGTTGCCTCGCGCCCTGGCTTGAGCAGCCCCGCGCCCTCCTTCCGTCCCTTTGATCGACGATTCCAATCTCGAATCTCCTCCTCAGGCGTACCCACTCCTCGATCGCCCTCCCCTGCCTTTTTATCTACACATAGCCGTAATGTATCGCTGGGCTCGCAGCTCTTGTTTGATCAGACCGACACGGATACTCCATCGCCGCCTTGGGAAGTGGTGCGGTGGACTCGCCTACGAAAGCTCAATGGACAAGCATTTTCCGAGTCGGGAAAGCGCAATTTTGGGTCGCCAACATGTTTGGCTGTTTCAGCATCGATTGTGTTGGGAACTACAAAGGGAATTATCCTGGTGTTTGACTACAACCAAAACCTCAAAATGATTATTGGGCCTGGAACAAAAGGTGAGCTGCTCGGAAATGGTTGATGATTTTCATTTTGACGTGAGATAGCTGTCGAGTGTGGCCCAATCACCGCAATCGCAATTTCCGCCGACCATACGACTATCGCGGGAGGACATGCAAACGGCTACATTTTTACCTGGGATACAAGCAGAGCCTCGAGGCCGTTCTTAACAATACCACACCTAGACCCTGCACAGCTAAAAAACAGGACTGCAGATGGACATGTTCCTGACGTTGCAATTACACATTTGGGATTTCTAGGTACCCGGCATACGGCTCTTGTTTCCGCTGATGATAGAGGAATGGCATTCTCTCATCTCGCGACCAGAGGTACGGGTGCGCTAGGGCGAACCGTTAAGACGTACCGAATTCTTGGGCGATATCCCGATGCACCAATGCCAGCGGGAAAGACTGTAAAACCTAGCACCGTTCTCGCATTCTCGCCACTCCCACTTGGGAACGTTGAGCGTTCAACTGATGCCCTGGGGTTGACTGCCATGCTGACGCCTTATCTGCTCGTGATTGTGTCCACAACTCCCGTTGCACAAACGCAGCACAAGTCTGCGCGGCCAAAGGATGTACCTGCTCACAGCGCTATGACCGGATGTTTGGCGTGGTTCCCTGCCGTACAACTGAAAGTTCCTGACCCTAATACCGGAAGTGATATTTCAAAAGTGAAATTGGCATACTGTTGGTCCAATGTTCTCACCGTTTTGGATGTGGATGAAGTTCCTCGTGAGGACAAGGATCAGCCACCTTCATTCAGATTCAAGGCACGAAGCAGGTGGAAGTGCGAGGAGGCAATCGTTGCTGTTCAATGGCTTAGTCGTTCGGTGCTTGCTGTTCTCACAATCTCTCAAAGGTTGATAATTCTTGAGGACAGAAGCATGCGGATGACTGAAGCTTTTGATCTTTTACAAAAGTATATATATCACGCTGACTTGTTTTCAAAGCAGCTGCACACTCTCGTGGAACAACTTGATGAGGACGATTCATCAATGCACGGGGTCGTCGCAGATGCCTTTTACATGAGCTTCAAAACTTACAAGGGGAGGATTTTTCTTTTAGGTTTCAACGAAGTTTCTATTGGTGCGCTTTCGAACTGGGCGGACAGATTAATTGCCATGATGGAGCATGGCGACTATATTGGAGCGATCCAGTTGGCAACTTCTTACTATACTGGCGACGCCGACAAACTAACTGTCGGATTACCCGAGGACGCGGAGCTACGACATACGATGGTCCGAGACAAAATCATGGAAATCATCAGCGCCTCCCTAAAGTATGCCTTTGGTCAGCGACAGAAGAACATAGAAAATGCCAACGACGATCATATGAAGCAGTTGGCTGAGATGTGTTTCACCGCGTGCCAAAGCATCAACAACACCGACTTCCTGTTCGAAGAGATGTACGAGTGGTATGAAGATGCAGAGATATCGGGTATCTTCCTTGAATGTCTCGAGCCATACATTCTAGAACGAGTCATCACGATGGTCCCCCCTGCCGTGGTGAAAGATTTGGTTACACACTTTGTGACTAAAGGCTGGGAAAGCAGGCTAGAAGAGATGATCTGCCACATGGAGACTCATACGCTCGATTTGGACCAAATTACCCTACTATGCAAGCAGCACAGCCTGTATGACGCCCTAATTTACGTCTGGAACCAGGCCATGAACGATTACATTACACCAATGATCGATCTGATTTCACTTCTGATACCCCTCATGTCGAATGGAGACTTCATACCTGGGAACATGGCGGATGATTTTTTCAGCATAAGTGCTCTTAAAATCTTCCCATATTTATCCTATACCCTTACTGGGCGGGTCTACCCTACTGGAGAGACATTGGATGATGAGGTGGCAACGAAAGCGAAAGCGGAGATTTACTGGTTCCTCTTTTCTGGCAAGACTATTGCGTGGCCCAAAGGCAATACTCGGGAGTTTGTGACTATGCCTGGCGCCGAGACCCAGCCCTCGTTCCCATACCTACGTCTGATTCTCAAATTTGATGCACCCAGCTTTCTGAGTGCCTTGAACGAGGCTTTTGAGGATTCATTTCTCAATGATTCACCAGATCAACAACATGTTAATGGTGGCGTTAGAGGTGAGCTGCCCGAGGAGCAAATATTTGGGCTTACCATCAACCGCCAATACATCTTGTCGATTCTTCTCGATGTAATGAGTCCCAGCGATTTTGCTGCCGAGGATACCATTTATCTCGACATGTTTATTGCTCGAAATCTGCCCAAATTCCCACAGTACCTGTTGTTTCCAGGTACAACTTTATCACGAGTTCTCACTGGACTATGCAATTATCCAGGGATCGATCTGGCGGAAGATGCTCAGCTCAGTGCAGAGTATCTGCTCTCCATCTATCATCCCTCCGACATGCCTGCCTTGATGCCACTTTTTAAGAAGGCTGGCTTTTATCGCATCTTGAAGCGGATATACAAAGTTGACAAACAATACGGGAAGCTGGTGCAGACATATTTTGAGGATCCCGAAGAGCAGGAGATGGTTTTCGAGTCCATATCAGACTGCCTTCGTCCCCATGCTGAACTAAATGCTCGCCAAGTTCAAGAAGTTTTGGACGTTGTTAAGATACATGCACGGGACTTGCTGGAACTTAGTGCCGAGCGGACTGCGCAAATATTGGCCTCCCAAGATAAAGAGCTTCACCAGCATATCCTAGACTCGGCAGAGGACACACTAGAACTACAGCATGTATATCTAAAAACACTGCTGGAACCGGCCGACGCTTCTCCTGAAGACAAACCCATCGCTGATCGGGACTTGGTTGAACGTTATGTCCAGCTCATGTGCAAATTTGAGCCATCTCATGTTTCCGACTATGTGGGATTGGTGCAGTCGACAGATTTGAGACTTGAGAAACTAATTCCAACAATGGAGGAGACCGGTGTGATTGATGCCGAAGTTGTGCTTCTAGCTCGTGAGGGTCAGATCAAGAATGCCATGGATCGTCTGACCAAACACTTGAACACCTTGGAGTCAGCAATGCATGGTTTATTGGCCGGCGCGGAGAAGCAAAATTATGCTGTTGATTTTCAGCCCGGGCTGGAAGATCTGCTCCAGGCTCTTCAGAAATATGTCCACGTCGGCATCTGGCTTTGTCAGGGGCAGACGAAGACATCCAAGAGAACGAATGTGGTACAGAAGAAGCAGAAGTCTGCCGTCGAGGCACTGTCTCCTGATGAATCACTCTGGCTTAGTCTGATTGAAGCATGCGTACAAATTACACGGAACCTCTCTCCTGCAATCATTTCAGTTGTCAAACAGGCCGAGGCTGAGGGTGCAGAGAAGCCGGACGAAGAGAAGCTTCTTGCTCTCTTGCGCTCCCTGGTTCAGCATACCTTCACAGCTCTGCTCACGGCAACATCGAGCCAGCAGACAGGTCAGCCTGGTGCACGCCTTTTGACCAACGCTGGGGCTAACCTATCCTTTCTCCGTGTTTTACGAGCATTCCTCACACAGGCTGCCGCCGCTTCGCCAAACTTGGCAGACCTGAGAGGAGTGTTGGCATCCATCTTTTCCGCATATGCTTATGAAGAATCTATACTGCGATTGTCAAACAGGCTACTTGAGCGAAGCCTCTTTGTCAATGTCAAGGAGTCTGTGGAGCTGCGCCAACGAGGATGGCGCCCTCGTGGTTCCACCTGCGAGGCATGCAGCCGGAGGGTATGGGGCCCTGGTGTGGCTGGCAGGTCAGTGTTTGAGGCATGGGAAGATAAACAGGCCATCGAAGACAAGAGAAGGAAGGAGAGACAGGCAGATAATGCCGAGCGTGCCAAGGGTCATACGGGCGAGTCGGATGCTAGAGCTAAGGGGAAAGGCGTGGACACACGGCCGTCGAGCATGCTCATTGAGCCCAGTGATGCAACGGTCGCCAACGGCAAAGACCAGCCATTGGGGCCGTTGGTGGTGTTGGCGTGTCGGCACATTTACCACCAAAGTTGCCTGGATGCGTTGCAGGAGAAGCAGGATAATGCAGCGATGGGGCGGGACCGAGACTATAGATGCCCGATTGATGGTTGAGTTGACGGAGACTCTTGTACACAGTGCACGACATAGAGAGGGGTTATTATTAATGATGATGATTTCCTATATATAAAATACAGGTATAATAGTAACCGATTAATGGTAGTTCAGGGGAAGAACCTGTTAGGTTGATGAAGCAGCCACTTGCCGTGTGCGCATGCCTATGACAGCTTTTACACTTAGCTTGTGCTCAGTCTCGCGAGGGCAGACGCTATATTGGCGACACAACCTTTCTGATATGTTTCAATTCAATACACAAAGAATTGGACAAATGAAAAGGGAGGTTATTTTACGGGTTGGGATGATGAGACAAGCATTGATAGCAGCCCTCCAACCCCCGCCCAAGGAAACCACAGCCAAGTCCACACTACAGGCGCCGTTAGAACCAGAGTTGCGGGAGCGGTAGTGCAAGCCCAGGGCGCGCCAAACGACCCGCTAACTTAGACGCGTGCATGCTGGGCTCCGTGCTTGGGACCCCTAGCTCCTTGGCCATGATGGCACGTCACTGTCAAGTTTCCACCCTCAACTCCAATCCCAATTGCGACAAGCCTGCGACAAGCCTCCGCCGCCATGTCGGTCACCTCAGACGATGAGGACGAAATCCTCTCCGACAATCAGTCAATCAGCTCCTCCGGCGAAGACTCGCCGCCCCGCCAGCTGTCGTCGCAGAACTTCTTCGCACCACCCTTCTACGGCCGGCCCCCGACGCCGCTGCCCCCCTCGCCGTCGCTCACCTCTCTCCTGCGCCCATCGCGCCCCACGACTCCTGATGCCTCCGACGATGACACGCTGGCGCCCATCCCCCGCGCGGCCCCCAAGGTGCCGACGTACGAGTACTACGGCTTCGTGCTGTACCTGTTCAGCAGCCTGACCTTCCTCATCTACCTGCTCTGGGGCTACCTCCCGTCGCCCTTCCTGCACGCCCTGGGCATCTACTACTACCCGAACCGCTGGTGGGCGCTCGCCATCCCCGCCTTCACCGTCATGGCCGTGTGCTACACGTACGTGGCCCTGGCGGCGTACAACACGGAGATCTTGACCCTGCCGCTCACCAGCGTCGAGACGATTGTCGACGGCGCGGGACACCTGGCCGAGATCGATGCCAAGGGGCGACTGCGCGGCAGCCGCAACCGCGAGCCCAAGGTGGAAGGCAACGGAAAGCTGCGGTGGCGCGAGATCTGGGGCGAGGGGACAGATGCGGTCATGGACATACCCCTGGCGGGAGTCTGTGAGGTGCTGTATGGGGAAGGGAGGGAATGCTTAGATGAAGTGGAAGGGGAGTCGTAATGAATAATGCTGTACACGATTAAGGAAAAAAAGAGCACCAGAGGCTGGGGCGGATTATGGCGTTGGGGGATCTAGCGGGAATGAACTGGGCTCATGCCCGCATGCAAAAATCAAGGCGGCTATAGTAATGATCAATCAATTTCATCAGGCCAGGATGAATTTTCAAGTTGTGTTTCAAAAGCGCACATTGAGCCGAAATAATCTGGGTCAGCTCGGTTCAAGCGAAATGCTTTCGCCTCATCCATGTTGAGCATGAGTGAAAAAGACAGAGGAAAGTTCGTGTCAGTGAGATCTCATGAAACTATCAAACACGCATAAAGGAATTGATATGTATTCGTTTCTTGGGAGATATGAAAAAAGACAGCGTAAACGAGGGGGCATGAATCATGTAATTGTTGAGAAATTGGTCCCATACAAGTGGACAATAGAAACAATCATCAGGATGTACACTTTTCGCACGATATGGAATAGTTTCACCATTATAATACACAGTTCAGGGCTGATGAAGAGTATCTTTTGTGGTATTTGTTTATTATTCTATCAAGTGTTAGATGCAGTGAATAATGAGCATTCCTTACCAATATTCCGCATCAGATGTCATATGGCGACAACAGAAATAAACATCTTTGTGTTATTGGTAAATTTGTAAATAAAACTGCATTCGATAATGAAATGCTTAGATGTATGTAGTCTCATTGATTCCCTTGAAAGCACTGGACGAATTGCTCTAAAATACAGAGCAAATCGACAATATGCAACGTGGGCCCACTACGTCAATGACAAAACTGACACCTGCAAAGATACAGAAGCAGATGAAATTAATCAGAGTCTACTATACACAGGACTGTTTTATTTTAACCAATTACATCGATAGCTAAAGCAATAATTGAAAGAAGAGGAAATTCAAAAGATGAGATTAAAAGAGAGCGAGAGAGAGAGAGAGAGAAGAATTCCATGCCCCGTATTAGACTATGGGTTGAATCTTGCAGCAGTTCCGGTATGGGATAAATTAATAAGAATACTGTTTCCTTCCTTGATCTATTACCGGCCCCCATGAATGAAATATCCAATTACTTTCCCAAGATTTTCTGTCCGAGCGAGCACCACATTACAAGTCTTGACTTTAAAACGTCATGCCATCATCGTAATCCTCCACCCCACCGCTCTCATGGCCGAATGGAGTAATGGCTATCTCAAAGTGCAGAACCCTGGCGGATCCGGCTTTGTTTCGCCGGACTGCCATGATTTTATCCCGAAACCGCTCCTTCATTCCATCGAAACTGTCTTCATCGCCGCGATATATGGTCCTATCAAATGACATGTGCCCTGGTGTTTCCAAAACAAACACTAAGCCCTTGTATGTGTCATCCAGATGAAGCTGACTTTCCAGCACTTGAAGTGACATCTCCTGGAATCGCCCGTCGGGGATCCATTGCGTGTTTCTATTCTGAGAAACATTCACAGTGTAGACAATGTTGACATTGGGCAGACTCGGTGAGTTTTGTCTCGGCAGTTGCCGGTTTTGTGTCGGGGGCACAATCTGCGGGCTTGATCCCGCACCGGAGTTGGCGCCGTTGTTCGGCGCCGGTACGCGTGGCGGTGGCATGCTGTTGAGATGAAGGGCTGGGGGTTTCGGCTTGCCACTGGAGCCGGAAAATGCTCGCTGCGGTGGTTCTGTTTGGGCCCTCTGATGCTTCCTTGGACCTGTCTCATCTTGTGGAGTCTCTATTTCGCCAAGAGTCTCTGTGGAGGTGGGCATGGTTGGTGTCGATGGCGATGGGGATTCTGGGAACTCGTACTCCGCATCTACACCTTGGATATAACAATTAGGAAGCGACCTTTGCAAATGTGGCCGGGTTGACTTGCGTTGATGCCCCCCACTATTCGTAGGTTGGTTATTTGTGGTATTGCTGTTGTCGGGCGGGTGGACATTGTCCTCGATAGATGTGTCTTGTTGTGGGACTTGGGTTCGAGGTCCTTTTGATTGATCACTCTCCTCGCTAAGAGAAGTAGGACCAGGTCTTTTGTTGGGATTCTGAGTCTGCACTTTAATCAGTCAAGTTATTGCTCTCTTCAGACTAGCGAAACAAACCTGGGGTGGAAGAGGAGGGCCAGATGGCTCTGGGCTATAGGGGCCGTCATATGGACTCATGGCCGCCAACGGCGCCGGGTTCGCATTTTCCCTTGTGCCATGGTCTTCTCCCGTAGCCGTCTGACTGCTGTTGCCAGAAGGAACTTGAAAAGCTTGCGTTGTATAGGGTGCTTCTGGAGTGGATGTGCTTGCGTCGTTCCTAAGCAAATAACTTGTAAGTGGCTGAAAACGAAGCTGTAGCCGGTGACTTACCAAGGACTCAGATCTACTTGTCCATCCATCACAGCTGTGTCAAATGATGATACCCTCCCAACTCCCGTAGAGTTTTCCGCGGTGTTACCTGTGGGATAGGAAGATCTCGTGGGATTTTCACGCTGGGGCCCCCCGGGACTCTGTTGATGGGCCATGGAGGGCTCGTGGTGCTGGGGGTCAGCAGCTTCCTCGTCGGCATAATCGTATTCTTTACGAGCAGGACTGGTGCCTCTTGTTTTATCTTCGAACTCCGTGCCAACTCCAAAACCGGTGCCCTTCCATCTAGATTGTTGGTTAATCTTGAAGACGAGTTTGATGAAAACTGCCTTGATCCTAACGACATGATTTTGTCAGAATAAAACAAGGGGAAAGAGCACGATGCTTAACGTACTTCCTAGAGTCTCTGGAGTATTGTAGTCTCCCATGGTTTGGGTTCTGTTCGTTATCGGGCCAGTAGTAAGGGCCGTTTCCTTCTTCATCAAGGAATTTGGATGCCAATTCAAGCAGGCCGTCTTGGTGAGGGCGAGATCTCCATCGGTGTAAATCCTGCCCTCTTGTGCCACTGCTTGATTTGAATGTATATATGCGCAATCTCAAAGCTCTGTAAAATAGAATGTCCCGCCGTGCGCCGGAATGACCATAGTCGAGCTCTCTACGGAGTACTGTGATGGAGGGAATGGCGCATACTTTGGTCATGCTGAATAGCCGATATTTTGCAGGATTTGGGCGTCGAGGACTTGTCGTTGTGCTTGACTCCATTCTTCTCAGAACTGCAAGTGTCGTTGAATAGAGTGAGTATACACAAGCAACAAGCAGCCTAGGTGCGGGAAACTCGCTCCAGCGTTGGGGTGGAGCGATGCCTGGGAACAACAGACCGCAGGGAATTCAAAGTAGAAAGCAAGGGAACTCCGAAGAATAGACGGGGAAATTGGGAGGGTCTGTGGCTGCAGGCAAAATTCTTCCTGGCCCGTGAACAGAGAAATATAAAAAAAGGGGTGTGTCAATAGACCAGGCAACGAGTGTTGCAACGCACCCGAGAAATGATATGATACGACCGTCTTCCAAAGCTGAGCTGCTGCGAGTCGATCATACCATGTACCCCTCCTTATATGTTTCCTGCCCTGCAGCCAAAACCAGCCCATAAACTCCCAGTATAGATGCACATACTGCGGTTGAAAGCCAATATACCAACACACGCGAATTCCAAGTGGTACGCCACGGTTTTTTTTCGACGTTTGGCGTAATGATCCAAAACTGTATTTTGCGTCCTTGTACTTTGCTACTGCCGGATTCGGGTTTTTTGGCGGCCGTTTGATGCGAGTGTTGGAACCAACAGACTGTTGGATGGAGCCGCCAATCTTCAAAGTCGCAGGGGTGGTTAAGCTGCTCATTGCCACCCCACGAAACCACACCCCTCCGAAAAGTGCCAAGGAAACGACTAGACTTGATTATTTCTTGCTTTTTCTTGCTTATTGTTTCCCAGTAAACGCAACCTTACCAGCCTCCATCCATGCAAAATGGTTCGTGACCGCGGCGTCGCCGTTATTCAGGGGCTTTCTCCCCTCCAAGGTTGATAACGCCAAAATACGTGGCAATATCCTACAGGACAATCAGGCGCGTCCAATTTCAGAGCTCTGGTTTCATTCTCATGTTAGTTTATTCAATGGCCCGTAAGGTGCGGTTGCCCACGTGCAGTTGCTGAGTTCCTCATTGCGGACTGCCTCCACTCGCAACAGCACAGGCTCTTCTGAGCGACAGCTCAAAGCAAATTCACTCTTATTTGAAACTACCAGGGTGTGCTGAGGTGGTACCCTAGTTGCCAGCTTGCATGGCGCAGTCCTGGCTTTGCAGGGGAGACCCAAGCGTGGCCTATTTTCCGGCCAACAGAGACCATCTCGCACCCTCACCGTATTGCAGCTCCGGCTCCAGCTTAGGTTTATGTTCACCAATGTGTCTTCAGTTTCTTCAAACGAGAAAAAGATGAACCGTATTAGTATGCAGAAAATCGTATGTGACTCTGGTTACCACAGTTTACCTTAAGCGACTGTCCGGACTGTTCTCTTATCGCCAACCTCTTTGCAAACACAAGAAGAAAATTCTGTGTGAGGGCGCAGGGTAGGAGCCACACCCAATATTTGTCACTATGGGCAACTATAGATCTCGTCACCGACCCAAGTACAGAAGTCTGACTCGTCTATTCACACCCCTTTCCGGCCGCCTTGTTACGACATAGGCGCACCAAGATGTGTGGTTCGCAAACTCGTCTATAAATAGATATGTTATTTCAACCCGCTCCTCGACCATCAAACTCTGGGAAGCACAATCAAGCATCATATTCCTATCTGGCTACAGTCTCCTATAGTTGTCCATTATGGACCACAACTCAACCGAGGAAGTATCCCAACAACACCAAAAGCAACTCAGAATATACTTGCACAAACTGCCGGAAACCAAACTTGAGGACTTGCGTTCAAGAATTGGCTGTCCAAATAACGAGTTGGCTGAAAACAATGATTTGTATGAAGCTATCAATAACTACCGGTCCGCCTTTGTTTCCTCAGGGGGTCTGAGAGGCCCCGAACTCATCGATTGGGGCATCAATGAACACAAACGTGGAATTTCTCAAATGGCGCGCCATTTTTTACGGAATCACGGCGCTCGCTTCTGGCCGGACAGTCAAGAGGCTGGCCACCATCGAAACCTCGAATATCCTAAGGATGAAAAACTGTGGGTTTTTGTTCACCAATGACCTCTGCAAGAACTAGAGCTCCTCTAAATAACCACAGATTAAATTATTTCTTGGCCCAATTATATTGGAGAATCAGTAACCCTGAAAACAATCCAACCCAGAGCACAGAGACGCACCAGATTACTTCCGTCTCCAATACCACCAGCCACCAAACAGGCCACAATGCCAATGTGCCCATCAACGTGGACAATCAAGAATCTCGTCAGAATATACATCCGGATGACAATACATCCCAGGGTGTTTTGTTAGTTTCATGCTCGTGTTGCTACGCCTTAATCAATCCTAACTCTCTATTAGTGGTCAGAATAATCTACCCTCGCCGCTCCCACAACCGATCGCTTTCAACTTCGAGCCTTTTGAACATGAACTCCCAACGAATGAATACCTCATGCCAGACGACAATGATAAAATTGCGGGACGGGGAAGAAGTCTGCCCAGAGCACCACAAGCTCCCATGCCAGACTTAGGCAATGTACTATCACATATAGCCGAGTCCTCAACGACCACACAGGTATACTCAAACTTTCCGATTTTATAGTCCAAATGCCAATACTCATCCTGAACAGGATTGCCCAAATGTAAAGCGTCCGGTCACTCAAGTCGAATCGGATCCAGATAACACTCAAGCAAAACGAATGAGACACCAGGGACTTGGCGCCACAAAGGCCAGCGTGGATCCTGCAAAATGTGCTTCGCATAGCCCAGTCTCCGGCAGCCGAGCCAAACAGCGCGCTTCTCTCAGAGTAACAAAGCGGGTCGACCGTCCCGGCTATGTCCAGTTCAACGATGAAGATGTGATAACAGATGAAGAGTGTCCCTCTTCGCCAGATGAATCCGGCGAAATGTATCCCGCTGATTCGGGCCACCATAATCAAGGTCGTTCTGCACCTCGGATTCCAACAGCTTCTTTTCAGAGAGAATGCAGTGTGGGTACTCTGGGGGGGTTGGACGATGATCATATTGGGTGTTCTCGAGCCAACGACACCTCTGGGGCCACTATAGCAGAGCCACACCTGCCTAGCCCTGAACTTGATACAGGACCTGTTCCCCTACGATCAACACTACAGCCGATCCAAACCAATCATTCTGATGCGGTTGTCGAGCCGGTTGGGTCGCGTCAGAATGACGCCCCAGATGGCCCTGGAACTGTTTTGGAACCAAAGTGCCCAGCTACAAAACTTGACAAAGTTTGTGAGTCTCACCACGAGGCGACAGAGGAGGTTCAGATGCTTCCAACGCTAGTACCCACCTTCAGTGTCAATGTGTTGAATAATTCCATGAGAACTTTTCAATTGCCGGGCTCTTTCCGGGATAAGTCACTGCACGAAATTATAGACTTGTCGGGGTTTTCAAGTACAGTGTCAGGACTGACGTTTACCCTCACGGTTTTGGGTCAGGAAGGCCGATTGCAGAACCGATGGGAGATATCTCGAAGCGAGTCCCTATTTTCGTTGATGAAGTTGAGCTACGATGAGACCATTGATGAAGCCATTCGGAGGCTGCCAAAACCACACAACAAAGAGGTGCTCGAATACAATATACACGTTGCTCCTAAAGAGATGCAAGGCATTGGACCGGGGAGGTATACGAACAAAGTTAAATACAAAGTTAACTACTAAGGAAATCTTTAAATGGCTTGCTTCAGCTAGTTGAAGGTTTCACTCTATTCTTTTGTGGCACTTGGCATGCCATTTTCCCTTCTTTTCTTCTTCTTTTTGCAATAATTTATCACTAGTTTTATTCAAATTATTTCTACTCTAGTTTAATCCAACACTTCCCTTCTTCAGCCTGTCAATTAGCTAAATAACAAAACTATTTAGGAAACTTAGTACATTATTAAAATGAGTGTAAATTATGTAAGAACAACCCAACCGTACATGTCATTTCTCCCAGTCTTATGAAATGCTGATGTAGGGTAGGTTTACGCAAATAGGGAATAATCTCACTCAAATTTCAAAATCCAAACATTGGGTATGATTGTTTCTCTCTGTAATTAA
Source organism: Calonectria naviculata (assembly GCA_003031705.1). Classification (NCBI taxonomy): domain Eukaryota; kingdom Fungi; phylum Ascomycota; class Sordariomycetes; order Hypocreales; family Nectriaceae; genus Calonectria; species Calonectria naviculata. The sequence goes on from NAGG01000027.1 coordinate 24,429, forward strand.
ATTAGGAAACTATGCGTTTTTACGTATTGAAATTTGTGTGAAATATTGTGATTTGGCTGTTCTATTCTCTCTGGTATGCTTGCTTTCTTTGATCAATCAAGTCATATCGAACAAAAATACCAGAGTGGGTCTGTCTGTGAGAGCACTTTTTTGTACTATTTCATAAGTCCAGCTGTCTATTATGCTCTACCCTTTTATCTCAGCTGTGTAGGGCACAATATCGACAGGCATATAAACACTTGATTGGAGCCCATCAGACTCAAAATACAATGAAGTCGATATACTCACCCTATACTAGTTTTAGATGCACTGTGCAATTATAATCCTTCGAAGCGCAGAGGGGGAGAAATTGGGCATAAGCCAGAGTAACACAGAAAGGACGCATCAAACCTTATTTTCTAGAGCCAGATGTCTGTTTACCCAAGGGGGTTCAGTGTGATTATTGATGAAATAACTGGCTCAGTTCTGGATATGCACGGCAGTTGCGAAGTATATCGAAATGTACTAGCGACTTCAGTATATGATAGATGAAATTACAGAGATAGCAATCGTTCTCCAAAATAATAACTGACTAAACAAATATACACGCCTATGCAGTAAACATGCTGCACAACTCCCAGTCACCGCTTGCCACTTGCCTCCACGAGCTTGATACAGTACCCTCGACCGTTTCTAAGCCATATTTGCCCTTGCCTTGTTCCACCTGTCTGAACAACGTAACACGATAGGCTAATGCGACGGCCATCAAATCGATCTCGACTACTTGTGGGTCGTGCATCTTGTATGAGAGCCACTCGTTGCAATGTTTGAGATCCTCCTCCAACGGGGGGTCAGAATTCTTGGACCTCGGCTCCGGATCATCAAATAAGAAGCGGTTTGACATGACGGCATCTTTCGCGATGTACTTGAGAGCGCTTTTGGGCTTATCGCAGAGGGCACGCCAGAGGAGAGTCTCCATCTCCTTGGCAGCTGCGTGGTTCCGGCCCTTGATGGTTTTGAGGTTATCTTCTTCTTCGTCGTCATCGTCGTCGTCGTGCTTGGGGCCCTTGTTGTTGCTAAAGAAATCCGACTTTAGCGAAGGCGTCAGACTGCCCTGCCCGCGACCAGCGAGCTGCATGTTGCCATTTGCGTGGCGGTCACCAAACTTGCTGTCCCGACCATTGATGCCATGAGGGGACGGGTCGGTGGTCAGCCCAAGCATACTCGGCATGATGACGGTATTGGTTGGTAGTCTGTGCACTCGAGTTGGTGAGGATGGATTGTGATTTGATCGATGATCAAGACGGTATATGAGACCAAGTCACTGAAACAAAAAGAGGGGGACGGAAGGGCATGATATAAATCATGGCTAGAGTCCTACGCAAGCGTCTCATACGTAAACTATCATGCCAAGTCTATGATGTGCCTGCAACGAAATCCTGATTGTTGGATCTAAGGGCCTTGGTCGTGACGTCAGTCTGGGTTGCAGTCCACCACCCTTCAAGTGGGAGGCAGATGACGGCGATCGGCACCGATTGAGCAGAACCTCGATTATCCTGGCAAGTGTCTCGTGATTATATGCAAGCCAAAGCCAACGTATCGTTCCATGTGGATGGAAGGATGATAACCTCGTGCGGTTCCTGGGACTTGGCGGCACCGCCGTCGCTGGGCCGTGTCTGTGGAATGCATCGGTGCTGATTAGTGGATGGGGAGAGTCTGTTTAGCGCTGCTAACCGCTGTCGCACATCTCTCAACTGCTGTCGGTCCATGAGGCCCCACACCCCACCACGGTAGCGCACATGGAAAGCTTTCGGGACAAGGCTCCACCAAAATTTCTATCGGCAGGGCTGTCTCGACTTTTTTTCCCAACCCGGCCTGTGATCGCATCCGCAACCTCGCAGCCAACGACTCGGCTTGGCCACGCAGTCGCAATGGATATCCTCAAGATCCTCTCGAGAGGCACCAAGAAGACCGGCAAGGGCTTCCAGGCCGCTGCCGGCGGTGCTGCAAAACTACCTTCGGCCGGAACCACGACCAACCCCCAACTCTTCCATGATCCAGTTCGTGGCCAGAAGAGGAAGCGAAATCGCGACGAGCCCGAAGTTCAGGCTCCTGTCGAATTGCCTGAAGTCGGCTTCTTTGCGCCTAAACCCGAAAATGCGCCCAAGACAGCTGCTGATTCCCGTGAGGCCAAGCGGGCTTCGAGTCCCGTACGAGCTGCACCTCAACTTCTGAGCGAGGACGAATGCCGCCAGCTTCTACGATCACACCGTCTCAAGGTCACGCTTCTCTCAAAGACCGAAGACCAGTCAAAGATCAAGAAGTCGAAGAAAAAGAAGAAGCAGGCTGCGGTGGAGGTGAAAAAAGATACCAAGAAGCAGCTGTTTCCCCAACCATTGAGTTCATTCGTCGAACTACGAAGTGCATACAACATCTCACGCCAGGTCGCCGAAAACCTCCTTACCCAAGGTTATCGCGTACCGACCGAGGTCCAGATGGGCAGCTTGCCCGTTCTCCTGCATCCTGAAATCGCATTGAAGGATGAAGATGGCCTTGATGGAGGAGTCGACTTCCTTGCTGTTGCACCCACCGGAAGTGGCAAGACCATTAGCTTTCTCATTCCCGCCATCAACAACATAATGCGCAGGCGTGCAGACGAGAACTTGGACGGAATTCATGAATTAGAGGCCATCGTGGTGGCACCCACCCGAGAGCTGGTCCACCAAATTGTCAATGAGGGCAAGAAGATTGCCCAAGGGACAGGTATCAAGATTGTTGCCATGAAAAAGGGCATGACTATTTCTGCGGAAAAGCAAGAACTCGTCGAAGATAGCTCCGAGGATGAAGATGACAAAGCTGTGGAATCGGAAGATGAGCAGTCAGATGACGATAAAGAAAAGTCTGTTGCCAAGGCCGACATCTTGGTGACAACGCCTCTTTTATTGCTCAATTTCCTGACTGCCGGGTCAGAAAGCACTCAAAAAGTGCTACCCACTGTCCGTGATTTGATTCTTGACGAAGCGGATGTTCTACTTGACCCTCTTTTCCGGGAGCATATGTTAGGGATTTGGACGGCATGCACCAACCCTGCTTTGCGAATCTCATTCTGGTCAGCGACCATGGGATCAAACATTGAAACGCTTGTTACTGAAAAGCTTGAATCACGAGCCAAGTCGCTGGACATTAGCCAAAAGCCCTTTGTCCGGTTGGTTGTCGGTTTGAAGGATACTGCAGTCCCAAATGTCACTCATAAGCTCACATACACGGCGTCAGAACAAGGAAAATTGCTTGCTCTACGGCAACTATTAAGACCAACGTCGAGTGACGATTCGGGACCGCCATTAAGGCCGCCATTCCTTGTTTTTACACAAACCATAGACCGAGCGAGTGCTCTGCATGAGGAGCTGAAGTACGACATCCCACTTGAGGCTGGCGGACCAGCCAGGATTGCCGCGCTCCACAGTGGACTGGCGGACTCAGCTCGCGCTGCAATCATGCGCAAATTCCGCGCTGGAGAAATCTGGGTTCTGATTACTACAGATGTTTTGGCCCGTGGCGTTGACTTTGCAGGCGTCAACGGCGTGGTCAACTACGATGTGCCGGGTTCCAGTGCGGCCTATGTCCACCGAGCCGGAAGGACGGGTCGTGCTGGCCGCGAGGGTGGTGTCGCAGTGACTTTCTACACCAAGGAAGACATTCCATTCGTCAAGATGGTTGCAAACGTCATCGCCGCGAGCGAGAAGCAGGCTGGTAAAACGGACGAGGAAGCCAGCGTTCAGAAGTGGCTCTTGGACGCCCTGCCTAATGTTGCCAAGGCAGACCGAAAGAAGCTCAAGGAACGCGGAGTGGAGGTGCGCCGCAGCGGCAACAAGGCCAAGATCACATCCAAGAGTGGCTACGAGAGACGCAAAGAGAACAACCGAAAGGGTGCTATCGAGGGAAGCAAGAAGCGAAAAGTGCACCATCACGACGATAGCGGCGACGAGGGCGAGTGGGCAGGATTGGAAGACTAAAACATATACGGTGTGGGTGGATAAACAATCGCAAGGTGCATCTGTGAGGATGCATTCAGGATCATCAGCTGCTGGGACAATGCAGGTCGAGTTCCCTGTGTGCTCCACACAGATACCCGCTGTCGAGAGCCAAGTACGAGCGAGGCTTGGCTCTCACTGGGCAAATAGCAAAACGAATATATATTTTTTGGAGCACAACACTATGTGAGTAGTGATTGACATGGGGAAATTGCTGCTGATCACTTTCAACGGTCTTGCGCATTCACGAACCCCTTATTTCCTTGACCAAGAGAAACCACAATATTTTTTTTTGTTTTTACTTTCTTGGCCCAATTTTGGCCCATCTTGTGCGCGCCTTGGCCAACTCCGCACCAAGACGGCTTGTTGGTTGGACTGGTTGGATCCCTGTTTGCTCCAAGCCAACAGCAACCCAACCACCCCCTCCTTGAATGAGGTGACATGGTCGTGATGGTGGGCGTGGTGTGATCAATTGACTCAAGAAAAACCTCAGAAGAAAAAAACACATAAGAACACCTGTCAGCTGTTGTGCGAAGAATTGGTCCACGACATGACCGAATGTCATTCCAGAGAAGCATCACGCGAGAAGTCAGCCTTCGCGGCAAACGCACAGCCACCGGACGATATTTGCCAAGGGTGAACTAAAAAAAAACAAACTGTGACGGCCAAACAAAGCGCCGAGCCCATGCGCCGCCGCCCTGACGATCTTGTCCCTGTATTTTGACGTCGCTGTTGGCCGTTCGAGCCGGGGCACAATGCCGATTGGCGCCCACCCCGGTCCGCGATGCCGTTGGAGGTGGCTCGAGTGCAGGCCATCTATTATACCTTCGGAGAGGATGGGTCTTCATTTCACACCCACCTGTACGGTACCTGCATTATCACACCGGCGAAGGACACCTTGTGACCATGACAGACACAGAAATCCAATTTACAGCGGCAAATGTCTTGGGTTGCAAAGCTTCGTCCAGCCCCAATTCATAGCCGCCCGCGCTTTAATAGCCTCTATCGGAACGCTGTTGGCTCTCCACCATCCAGCTCCGGTGCTAGCCCAGGATTTAGATCCATCCACACTGCGCAAAGCCCAGTTTCCTCTTCTTGGCAGCCTGAAACACGGGCACTCTATCCCACCCTGTCCACCAACCTTGGGTGTGGCATCGTGATCCCTGGTCGGTTGGTCCGCTTGATCTGCCAGTTATTCCCTTCCTGGACTGGGATCGAAGAGCTGTAGCGCCCACGTCCGGGGCTAAATTTCCTGGACAAAACAAATGGCAGGTGGAATCGTGGGCCAAGCCTTTGCCCAGACCAGCTTCAGGCGTCTTAATTTTATTCGAGGATCGTTGGTCGAGGCACTTCTTTTTAGGTCCCGCGTTCCTTTCTCTTCCCCGGGTGCCGGATCTTTGCAGTTCATCTCCCTCGAGGCCCATCACAAAGCTCTTTAGTTTTGATTCTTTCTTTTAGCCTCGACTGTCGCTCATTCGCTTTCTGCTTTCTGTCTTTTGCTGGTCCGGATCGTCTTTGACAGCCGAATAAAGGCGCACCACAACCCGCACACACAGTCTGTCCTTTACTTGCTGCGTATGTTACAAAAAGCCAAAAACACCCCAGCCTGCCTTTTCAACTTTGACTCGGTCTAACCAGACAACAGCTACGCCAAGATGAAGTACACAGCGGCTGCTATTCTCGCCTCTACTGGCCTGGCTTCGGCCCTCACCCAGCAATGCACCGGCACCGCCGCCGACGAGGGTGGTAACTGGTTCTGCGGCGTCGTCAACCAGATTCTCTATGAGGGATTCTCTGGAAGCGGTAGCTACAAGGGTGTTACCAACATGGGTTCGGATGGCAAGTGTGACTCTGAGGATGTCGCCTTCAGCGGCCCTCTCGCCCCTCTTGACGAGGGTGTAAGTTGCCCGTAACTCGGCAGCCCTGCGAAATGTTTCTAACCTCTGCGCGCCAGCTTTCTATTCACGTTCGTGGACCCATCAACTTCAAGGAATTCGCCGTCTACAACCTCGCCTCGGACAAGAAGCGCGACATCGCCCCTTCTCCCCATGTCCATGCCAGACGCCACGGACACGAGCACCTCCATGAGCAGCGCAAGAAGAAGCGCACTGAGTGGGTGACTGCTACCGTCTATGGCCAGGTCGTTTCTTGGCCCGCCGCCGAACCTGCCACCAATTACATTGCTCCTACTGCAGGCGCTGACTGGATTGTTGCCACCATTAACGGTGATGTTGTTTCTTGGCCTGCCACCAGCACTGCTGGTTCCTACGCCGCTCCCACTCAGGCTGCCAGCAACTCTGGTTCCAGCTCCGGTTCCAGCTCTGGTTCCGGCTCCTCTGACAAGGACTCGAACTCTGATGACTCCACCAAGACTTCGACCAAGTCCAAGGCCACTTCCTCCTCCTCTTCGTCTTCCTCCAAGTCCAAGACTGTTGCTGGAGGCGACTGGCAGCGAGTCTCCTACTATAACGCTGAGTCTCAGGTTACCGACAACCTTGTCTTCCTTGGTAACTACGGTGGTGACGGATCCGGTGTCTTCGATACGTAGGTTCAGCATTGCCCTATAGTTGACTACCTGTGTATATTCTGACTTGGTATGACAGTGTTTGGGGCAACTCCCTTTCTTACCTCAACGCCAACGGTGATGGTGGATCTTCGTCTCCCCAGACCTTGAAGGATGCCCTCATCCCCTCCAACAAGGAGTTCGCCATCTTCAGCTCTGAGAAGTGCGACGAGAGCTGCGGTTTCTGCCGTGCCGAAGACGTTGCCTACAGTATGTTCTCCAACCTTCTGGCGTAAATGTTGGTGTGCATACAAATACTGACTACTTTTGCAGAGGGATTCGACGGTGGAAACAAGATCTTCCTCTTCAACTTCAAGATGCCCCTTGACGGTGACCGTGGCTTCAACGGTGACATGCCCGCCATTTGGGCCCTCAACAGCCGCATTCCCCGCACTGCCCAGTACAGCGAGTGCAGTTGCTGGACTTCTGGCTGTGGTGAGGCCGACATCTACGAGGTTCTGGCCTCCGGTGACACCAAGTGCAAGAGCACTTTCCACCTCAAGAACGGCGCCGGCAGCTCCGACTACTTCGACCGCCCCACCGACAAGTACATCAAGGTCGCCACTATCTTCTATGAGAAGACCTCCAGTGTCGCCATCAAGAAGCTCGATGATGACTTCGACTTCAGCGAGGGTCTGAGCGACGAGACCGTCCAGGAATGGCTGTCCAGCTTCTCCGACGACTCTCTTGGCAGCAGCTTGTTCCAGCTGCTGTCTCTGTAAGCAATGTGCTGGCAATGTGGAGTATGAGAGCATTAGAGCGTGCCTGATATGACGGGTTGTTTTGCGCCCTTTAGCGTTATGTATATACTTTCTTCAATATCCCGATGACGAGTATTTTTGGACGGAGATTTTGTGGAACTTGAAAAGACTACCCCTTGCAGGAGATATCCCTCTAATTGACAATCGCGTGTGCTCTGCCGTAGCTGATCCGTATTCCTTTCTCGCTGTTCACTCAATCTTTACTCTCTGACCTGCGCATTGCGGTAGTGGCAGTGGGATTTTTGGCCCATTTCTTACCGCCAAGTATGCTTACCGTTCACAAAAGAACCATATCCATGTCTTATGAAAACCCCAATCCCCGCTTACTCTGCCCTCATCCGTGCAACATCAACCTAGTAATGAGCATCCTGTTTTCATGTTATGTATAGGAAATGATCAAGGCGAATTCAAGGAACTCAGGCGGGGAGACAAGTCCCCAGCGTTCACACCGAAGGGATAATTTCTTGGACAGATCAACTGGAGGGGCAATATATATATATGTCGGATCAAGATGTATGTAACATCAATTGAGTTGTCTATCTATACAGTAGTTCTTCTAGGACGTAGCCATTTGTACAGTAATATACAAGTCCTCGTCATCGTACATCGTTACCGTCAACTTGAAATGACACTTGAGGTCAGGTCAAGGTCTCATTCCTCTTCACGCAGTCTTTTAGCATCGTCATTCAAGAGCTCTTGGTCTCTTCGGCTGCCGAAAGCCCAACGACATTCCTTAGAGTGCCGAAGCTTAGGCAGTCGCTGATGCGGTTTGCGCCGGAGAAGAGCATCACCATTCGCTCAACGCCACAGCCCCAGCCGCCAGTGGGCGGGAGACCGTAGTCCAGAGCCTTGACGAAGCTCTGGTCCAGCGGCGCGGCGTCTCCATCGTCATCCTCCACGAGCTGAATGCCGTTCTCGGTGGCCTCTGAGCCACCTTCTTGGGGCTCAATGGCGATGGCACCGTCAGGCTTGTTGACCAGGTTGCGATGATCAAGCAGCTTCTGCTTTTGAGCCTCTGGGTCATTCTCCTCCTCATACATATTGGCTAGCTCGCGCCCGCCGATGAAGAGTTCTGCTCGTGCTGACACCAACTGATATGTACGGGGGCAGAGGAAGCTCTTTGCAAGCGGCGACATGCAGGCAGGGTGGTTCATGATGAGAATGGGCTGCTCAAAGGACATGGGCTCAATGTAAATAGCCGCAAGGCGATCGAGAAGCTTGGAGAGAGAGTTAGGAACCTCGCCTGGAATATGGATTCCAGCCAGCTTCAAGAAAGCGAGCAATTCTGGCAAAGCCCCTTCAGCTGAAAGCTTTGGGAGACGCAGTCCAAGGGCCTCCTCTAGAGCTGGGATGAATTCGACACGCTTGAATGGCCGCTGGAACTTTTCGAGGTCAATTGGCGGTAGGGAAGTGAGCTGAGTAGAAATGAGCTTTTGTGAGTGCTCAGCCAAACTGCACAGCAGGTCTTCGGTCTCCTTGATCAGATCTTCCAGGTTACTGTATGCACTGTAAAACTCGCACATGGTAAACTCTGGGTTATGCGTTCCATCGATGCCCTCGTTACGGAAAGCAGGCCCAATCTCAAACACCTTGTCGACGCCGCCAATGACCAATCTCTTCAACCACAGCTCGGGAGCAATGCGAAGAGCGAGATCTCGATCTTTGAACTCAGTCGCCCGAGTCACGAAGGGGCGGGCCACAGCACCGCCGGCATTTTCAGCCAGGATGGGTGTTTGAAACTCGAGGAACTTCTTCGAGTGGAAGTAGTCTCGCATGTGCTTGGTGATCTCAGACCGCATGCGCAAGACATCCACAACCTCACGATTCACAAGCATGTCAACATGGCGCTCTTGCATACGGGTCTTGGCATCAGTGAGCTTCTCAGGTATTTGCTCCATGGCTGGAGAGAGCAGTTCGGGGAGCTCGGTGGCAGAGATGGTGAGCTGACCGGCTTTGGTACGAGTGGGAACTCCGGTGATTGCTGCCAGATTGTAAGCATCTGGGGGAAAAAAGCGAGCATTGGGATCCTACATATGTGGTCGCCCACTTCTATCAAATTCCTAAACAGGGCGAATTTGTGATTCCTGTGACTAGCTTCCTGGTCCACCATACAATTTGCCTTGTTGACCATGACCTGCAGGCGTTCAAACTCGTTCACAATGTCCAGAAAGATGAGGTACTTTCCGGCGGCACGCTTCGAGCGAACACGGCCATATACGGTAGTTTTTTGTGCATCGGCAAGATCAATGGAGTTGAAGGCTTCTATAAACTCGGGAACGGATACACGCTTCGTCTTGTGCTCAAGTCGAGGATGGCTTTCGGCATAAAGGGGATCCTCGCTCTGCTGTTCCTCCCACAGCATCGTCCGACGCTGCTTCTTAAAGGGCGAGACCTCTTCGACCTCGCTCTCGAGAGCCTTGCCCGAATCCCTTCGGCACAGCGAGGTCGACAAGCCCCTACTAAGCACAACACCCTGTGCACCCCATCCCCTCCTCATAACAGAGCTACCTCGACATTGGTTGTGCGTGGCCCGAGCAATCCCAGGCGCTCTCATCGAAGAGGACTGTATTACGGGCCGACTGGCCAGGCGAAGGTACTGTACAGACATCATCACAACTGTCAATTGGTTAGCCTCGTGACCTAAAAAGCTGAGACGAAGCAAAAAATGGATTTGATCCAGTTGGGATCAGACAATGGCAGTTGTAATCAATCACAGCAAGCTGTGTCAATCGCAGCGGTTCTGAAGCGAATATGCGAGTTCATCATAGGAAAACTGGGGAAGAAAGGAAAACCAGGGCAAAAACTTACAATCATAATGGCAGCATGGAACTCGCGCTCCATGTGTGGAAGAAAAAGAGAAGCAAATATTTTGGAGCTTGCGATGAGATTTTTATGCGAGTCGTTGATCGCCGTAGTTTTTCCGAGCACCGCGCCAGCCCCTCGATGGGCACTAGACAGACACGAGCCACAGTCCCCACCTACCAGACAACTACAAGGCTCGTAAGCGCGAGGCGACCAGCTGTCGGAGCTCACCAACCACCAGGGCCAAGGCTGAAATTTGTTCCAACGCGACATCACCTGGCGCAACTCCACCAAACCCAGCAACTTTCCGTGCTGGATCCCCCAATTGGTTTCACCACCATCCCGTTGCGACTTTTTGTGAACAATAATCATGGCCCAGCAGCCTCTTCCCACGACGGCGCAGCCCACCGACATCTACGGAGGAGGTGCGACAGTTCCCTTTGCGCGTCATGCCTCGTGAGTTTGCACGCTAACGTTTCCATCATGTAGATGAGGTCTCTGCGCTCGTTCTCGACCCTGGATACTGCAACACCCGAGCCGGTTTCGCCGGTGAAGATGTCCCCAAGTCGATCCTTCCTTCATTCTATGGCCATGTCACAAAGGAGCCAGTGACCGACCTCTTTGGCGATGAGTGTCTGATCCCGCGCGGCGACTTCGAGGTGCGAAACTACATGAACCGAGATAGCGTCGTCGAGGACTGGGATGTCGCGTCAAAGATCTGGGAGAACATGCTGGTGAAGCGCCTGCAGCCTGACCGCCCAACACCGCCTTCCAAGAATGGCTTGAATGACGACCCCAAGGATGAGGGTCAGGATGGCCAGGGTGACGTCGCGATGGATGATGCAGCTGAGGCAGCCGAGAAGCCCCTCCAGGAGAGCCCCCTTTTGATGACGGAGGCGCCATGGAACACACCCAAGTCGCGAGAGAAGGCCATCGAGATCATTATGGAGAACTGGGGCTGCCCAGCTTTTTGGCTTAGCAGGACGCCTGTGCTGGCTGCCTTCGCCGCTGGCAAGGCTACTTCCCTTGTTATTGACGTCGGCGGCGCAAACACATCGGTGACGGCTATTCATGACGGCATGGTGCTTAAGCGATCCATCCAAAAGTCCCCCGTTGGTGGCCTCTGGCTGTCGTCTCAGATCCGAAGCCTGTGGGAAACCTCGGAGCCCAAGATCGACCTGACACCCACCTTTATGATTGAGAATAAGACACCTGTCGATGCTCTCTCGCCCCCCCAAGTCCGCCTCCGTCATTTCCCCTACCAGATTAGCGACTCCTTCCGTGCATACGAAGAGGAGCGCGTTTTGACCGAGTACAAGGAGTCCGTGGTGGAAGTATGGCGAGGACCCGGCCGATACAATGTTCCCGGAAACGAGGAATATGTCAAGACCCAACCCGGCCGGGTGTTTGAGATGCCCGATGGCTACAACCAAATGTGGCGCGAGCAGCGCTTCCGCGTTACCGAGGGTATGTGGGATGAGACCGCCGGATACACTCTACCAGAGGCAGACCGCCTCACCAAGGCCCAGACCATCCCCGAGTTGATCCGCTCTGCACTCAATGCTGTCGATGTGGATCTGCGCGGAAACTTGCTCGCCAACGTGGTTGTTACCGGAAGCACCAGCCTGATCAACGGCTTCAATGACCGTCTCAACAACGAGCTGACGGCCATGTACCCTGGCCTTAAGATCAAGATCCACGCGGCAGGCTTGACGAGCGAGCGCCGTTTCGGTGCTTGGATTGGTGGCAGTATCCTCGCCAGTCTGGGTACGTTCCACCAGATGTGGATTTCGCGAAAGGAGTACGAGGAGAACGGACCCAATGTGGTCGAGAAGCGGTGCAAGTAAGGCTCTACGGAGGGTCGTCCGCGTGGTGGACTTTAGGCGTACGGAGTTGGGTAGGGGTGTGCTTTTTCAGCTACAATATGGAAAAGCCAGGCTCACAAAAGAGTTCGGTTTAGACTTGATAGGATGAATCTATGTCAGCAAATCTCAAAATCTGTCCAGCCTTGTTCTAGGGACAGTGACCTCCCTCCCGCTTGAAAGAATAGTTATTGAATGCATCCAACGCCGTTAACCATTATCCAAGTTGTCTCTTATCCAAATATATCTTGTCCAAGTACGCGTCAACTTTGCGTTGACTTCTCAGCCTCGATTTCGCGCTCTGCTCGTCTGGTTTTCACCCATGCCCCAAGTTCATTCCAAATGGCCTGCTTCTCAGCTGGTGAGAGTGTTGCCGCCAATCCGCTGGTGCTGCTTGCCACGAAAACTCTTGCGCCCTCCCATTCCCCGTCAATCACGCCCATATTCTCTGTGCTATCCTGCCAGCCGTACTTGAAAGCTTTCCCAACCGGACGGCCGTGGCGAACGCGCCATATGCTTTCCCAAATACTTTTACCGACGACGCAGATGGATTCTGGACGCCACTTTCGAGCCTTCCCTTCAAGGATCTCGACGCCCTCGTCCATCTCCTGCTTGCTCAGCTCTGAGCCATTGCGGCTGGGACGAGCCACAATATTTGTAAGACCCAGAGAGTAGAGCTCCGGCATCTGGCGATCCTCGGTCGCGCTACATAGCCGTGGAGTAACGCCACTGGAGAATAATAGCTTCCAGAAGAGATTGGATGGGTGAGCATAGGCGTGCCCGGTTCGGGCCGTCTGGATACCTGGGTTTAACCCAATGAAGAGAACGAGGAGGTTCTCCGCGATGGCGTCAGGGAGGAGCGGAAGATGAGCATACGTTGAGGGTGGGGCATAGCCAGAGGCTGTACGAGCTCGCTTCTTTTTCGTCTTGTCACCACTATCGTCATCGTTCTTTCTAGCCCTCGTCTTTTTAGTCGACGATGAAGATGTGGATGTAGATGATGATGTAAGACCAAGACGGGAGGATCTTCTTGGAGGCATGGATGTAGTGGCGTTGGACTCGGGGTCCTTGAACATGAAATCGCTTAGCTGGAGACGCCCCTTGAATGTTGCTGGCTGGGGCGATGAATCAGGTTGGTCCTCATAGACTTCACCAGCGTGTTCATCTATTCCTGGGACGCTATCCTCATGCTTCGATACCATCCGGTTATTTGCGACTGGCCGATGACATTTGAGAGTCGGGGGTTATGAAAGGAGCTGCCGATGGATGACAGTGGTCTATCACTACCAGGTTGGATTGAAACCAGTGGCAAACCGGCCTTTTCATTGCCTTCAATCTAACTTCTAGGATGTCACAACCGAATGCTCTGCCTAGCCAATACTCTCAAAATATTCGCTAGAAAATGCTAGAAGAAGGCGGAAGCAGGGGGAAGTTGAAGCCAGGCTGCCCTTGGACAGAAATGCTGCTATTTTCGGGCCCTGGACAGAAACCGGCCACGGTCGCTTGGGCAATTGACAATGTCAGCCTTTGGCACAGCCACACTGAAAATTGGTCAGGAACCCACCACACCCTCTTTCGGGGACCTCGTTCACCAGCCACCAGCGCCAGGCATGGTTCAGTTGATTGTCTGTGATGGTGGTGGGGCTTGGACAGATGGGACCCCTGAAAGCCAGATTGCAGCGGGAAGAAATCAGAGACACAGTACCATGATTCAACTCGAGGACAATTTTTCTTAAACAAAAACAACTTACCGAGTGGGCTGCATCGCATGTCTCAGCTGGCTCACTCTGCAACTGATCCATGTCGTTAAATTGATTGCCTGGTCATGTTCAATTCTTGGGCTGACATCAGGCGAAGAAGGAACTCTACATGAAGCCCAGCCCGGCAATCAGACGTAGTAGACGAATAGGATTTTGCAAACCTGCGGCATGGGGCGCTAAGATGCTTCAGTAGGCTCGCATTCGGCGGCACCTTGTTGGGGGCACTGGCGTATCAGCAGCGGCTGGCCGTGGGACAGTATGACGAGGCTAAAACATTGAGGCCGGCAAAGTATCTTCCTCGACTCAGTTGGCGGGGTCCAGAAGAGGCGCCCCCTGCCAGCATCTTCCATCGAGGACGGACGTCCCAACAATATAGCGGCATAACTCACAGATGGCGGTAAGATGGATATTGTAAGTCATTAGCGGTGCTGGCGCTAGAGCTGGCGCTCACTTGGCCTTGTAGTTGGCGGGGCAGCTGAGGGGCAGGAGCGGTGGCGGGGTTGGAGAGCTCCAGGTACACCCAGAAAAAGTGAGGAACTGGTCAGGGTAGGTGCAGGTGCAGCTCGGCTTCATGCCTTCCCACCTGTGTCCTCCCGCCTCCTTGATGACGGGAACGTGTCTGTAAACTGGGTCTGTTCGTATTTATTGAGCCCCTTTCCACCATACAAAGCTGTCTGGTCCCCCCTTCCATCCTCTCTCTTCATCCTTCCCCTCCCACGTCGCAACTTCCCTAGCTCCTGCTCTGGAAGTATACCTCTTGCCCCTCTATCCCCTTCTCTGATCCATTGGCAAAGCTCCCTTGCTCGCACGCAACCCCGCCAAACTTCACACCGCAATCTCATCCTTTCCCATTACACCAACTTCATCAAATCTCACCCATCATGGCAGCCGCACCCACCCCCGAAGCTCTTGCTCAGCTCAAGGAGAAGTACAACAACGCTGGCCAGGGCCATGTCTTCACCTTCTACGACTCCCTCTCCAGTGCTGAGCAGGCCTCTCTCTTCCAGCAGCTCTCGGGCTTCGACCCCGCCCGTATCAATGAGATCACAAACCTCGCCCTGAACCCCCCCAAGGCCTCTGATGCCCCCGATGAGCTCGAGCCCCTCCCCGACTCCGCTACCGCCAGTATTCTCGACTCCAAGGCCGAGGACATTCAGAAGTGGTATGACTCGGGTATCGATCTCATCTCCAAGGGACAGGTCGGTGTCGTCCTGATGGCTGGTGGCCAGGGTACTCGTCTTGGTAGCTCCGACCCCAAGGGTTGCTTCGATATTGGCCTTCCATCCAAGAAGTCTCTCTTCCAGATCCAGGCCGAGCGAATCCGCAAGATCCAGGAGCTTTCCTCCAACGCTGTTGTCCCCTGGTATGTCATGACCAGTGGACCTACTCGCGGTCCCACTGAGAAGTTCTTCGAGTCCAACAACTACTTTGGTCTTGCCAAGGAGAACGTCCAGATTTTTGAGCAGGGTGTTCTGCCCTGCATTTCCAACGAGGGCAAGATTCTCCTTGAGAGCAAGGGCAAGGTTGCTGTCGCCCCTGATGGCAACGGTGGTATCTACCAGGCCCTTGTCAACTCTGGTGTCCTCGAGGACATGCGCAAGCGCGGTATCCAGCACATCCACGCTTACTGTGTTGACAACTGCCTTGTCAAGGTTGCTGACCCCATCTTCATCGGTTTCTCTGCCTCTCTCAACGTCGACATTGCTACCAAGGTCGTTCGTAAGCGCAATGCTACCGAGTCAGTCGGTCTAATCCTCTCCAAGAACAAGAAGCCCGATGTTGTCGAGTACTCCGAGATCAGCGAGGCCACAGCCGAGGAGATCGACCCCAAGCAGCCCGGCGTCCTTCGCTTCCGCGCTGCGAACATTGTGAACCACTACTACTCCTTCGGCTTCCTTGACTCCATCCCTCAGTGGGCCGACAAGCTCCCCCACCACATTGCCAAGAAGAAGATTCCCGCTGCGGATCTCCAGACTGGTGAGACCGTCAAGCCCGAGAAGCCCAATGGCATCAAGCTCGAGCAGTTTGTCTTTGACGTTTTCCCCATGCTGCCTCTTGAGAAGTTTGCTTGCTTCGAGGTCAAGCGTGAGGATGAGTTCTCGCCCCTCAAGAACGCTCGCACCGCTCCTGATGACAACGCCGACACTAGCAAGCGTGACATCATGACACAGGGCAAGCGCTGGGTTGAGGCCGCCGGCGCTACTGTCACTGGAGAGGAAGGCATCGAGGTTTCTCCTCTTGTCAGCTACGTAAGTTATTCACTACCTGTTCATCTACACAAGACGAGGTGCTAATTATTTACAGGGCGGTGAGGGTCTTGAGAGCTACAAGGGCAAGCAGCTTTCTAGCTCCGAGGCTTTGGAGCGACAGTAATTTCGTCCCAACCCCTAACGGTTGCTTAGAGTTTTTAGTGATGATTGAAAAGTGCCCCTGGACCTCGGTTCGTATTAACATGGAGCTCTCAGAAATTGCCGGAATGAACCCCATCGGATTTCTTTTCCAACCTAATAGTGTTATTGTTCAAAAAAAGGGGAATGGGCCACTTCCCATTGCTTGAGTATTTTCTTTTTGGAAATTGGGACATGATCTAATTTGAATTCACAAAGAATGGATTGGATCCTCAATGCCTTTCAAATAATGGTATTTGACGATGGGTTCTGGGCAACCAAAGGGGGAAAAGGGCAGGATAAAAACAATCACGCAGTGATTGATGATTATGAATTTTTTTTTAAAAAAAAAATAAAGTAAAATTTGAGCGATTATATCATTTTCCATAGAGGAATTTTACAGTTTTGATTTGGAGCTATGCTTGTTTACTTTAATGTCGTCGACTTCTATATCATGTCTATATGGCTCTATCGTGGGTTTTAGGTGAGGGGCATTTATGTCAACTCGCAAATCTCATTCTTGCTCGGAAAGGAACTTCTCGGCCTCGAGAGCGGCCATGCATCCAGTGCCTGAAGGGGGAAGTCACTCGTTAGCTCACGGTCACACTCCGAGAAAGAATTGAAAGGGGGTTCAAACTCACCAGCGCTGGTAATGGCCTGTCGGTATCGCTTGTCCTGAACGTCACCGGCGGCGAAGACACCCTCAATGTTTGTGGTGGTGGTGCCAGGAACGGTCTTGATGTATCCATCCTCGTCCATGGTGATCTGGTCCTTGACGAGGGCAGTGGCGGGGTCGTGGCCGATGGCGTAGAAGAGACCGTTGGCCTCAACGGTCTTCTCCTCGCCAGTAGCGCTGTTCTTGATAACGAGGTGGCTCATCAGGCCGTCTGCGCCGCCCTTGATCTCGGTGGCCTGGGTGTTGTAGAGGATGGTGGTCTTGGGGTGCTTCTCCAGGCGGGTGGCCATGGTCTTGGAGGCACGGAGGACGTCGCGGCGGACGAGGACGGTAACGTGGCTGGCGTACTTGGTGAGGAAGGTGGCCTCCTCAGCGGCGGAATCACCACCACCGATGACGTAGAGAGGCTTGTTGCGGAAGATTGGGACGGCACCATCGCACACGGCGCAGGCGGAGACACCGTTCTGCCAGTACTTGTCCTCGCCGGGGAGGTTCAGACGACGGGCTGTGGCGCCGGTAGCGATGATGACGGCATCGGCGGTGTGTGTCTCTTCGGGGCTCCACTCGAGGGAGTATTTGAAGGGGCGGGAGGAGAAGTCGACCTTGGCGACGGTCTCGCTGATGACCTCGGTGCCGAAGCGCACCGACTGCTTCTTCATGTTCTCCTATTGACGGTGTGAGACCACATCTACCTGTGGCACGGGCAGATGAAGAGGGAGGCTTACCATCAAGTCACCGCCCATGATGCCTTCGGGGAAGCCAGGGAAGTTCTCGACATCGGTGGTGGTGGTCAATTGACCGCCGGCAGCGGTGCCGTTGGCCATGAAACCCTCATAAAGAACAGCTATGACATGTGGTCAGCATGCGAATCGAGACTCCAAAGGTGCGGACCGGTTTGTACATACGCTTCAACTCAGCTCGGGCCAAGTAGATGGCAGCAGTGTGGGCAGCAGGCCCGGAGCCAATAACTGGTTTCCATGTTAGCGGGCAATCTTTGTATACATCGTCGTTCCCGCTCGGTATGGTGGTGGTGGTGGTGGAGGGGTCGTGAAAGGAGGGGCAACGACAGCCTGATGTGGTGAGGGGCAGCACATACTAACAACCTTGCTGTGCATTTTTCTGACGCCAATGTCGGCAGCGGTAGTCGGTCTAGAAGTCTTTTGAAAAGCGGTAGCGGTAGCTGCAATGGTAAGCCCAGCGCTCGAGCGAAGGGTCCGTCTAAAAGTTGAGGAAAACAGTTTGGCGACTTTTCGGGGGAAGACTGGGAAAAGAGATGGGGGGTGGGTATGGTATATGTATGTACGCTGGCTGTGAGATCGAGCACGTCTACGCTTGTACGCCGAGTTTGCGTTAAAAAAAAAAAAACCTTGGGCCTTGTTTGATTCGGTCTGGCCTGACAGGACCCCCAGGCACCTGGGAACAGAGGGACGGAATTGGATGGACGCAGATGGATCTGGACCCTCCGCTTTGTCGCAACGGTGGGCGGCGGGGTATTATCGGAGTGTGAAGGGGGGCGTGTGCTGTGTGATGTGGAATCTTCTGTAGCGCCGTCGCCGGGGGATCTGACGAGTGACCGATACGGAGAGGAGCTAGCCAGGGCGGCGAGGAACAAGACGAAGCGAAAGCTCTAATGGCGAGGCTGCACAGTGCAAGAATCCCTGATTGATTACGGCGCAGGGGGAAATGCGTCGGGCGGATACGAGCGACTTCGGCCTTGGGGGGCCTTTGGAATCTCTCTCTGGGCGTCGAGGCAACTACACTTCTGCTGTGCTGAGGTTATGACGACGACGGAGAGCACGCGAGTGGGCCGATTTCTAAGCTGTGTGGGTGCGGGCCTTGGGTGGCTCAGTTCCGTCTTGCTGGCTTGTGCGTGCGGTGGAGTTTGACTAATAACAGAAATTTGGAATCATGAGTGCGCAAGAGTGCAATTAATGACGGGTTGATGGGCAATGTGTTCATGTCGAATCGCCTTCGGCATCGACGGTATCTCTAAGCCAAGACCGGGCCCTGTCAATCTGTTTTCGGAAATCACAGTGACTAATCATTCGATCCCAGCCTTGTCTTCCATGCAGATGTCAATCCGTACTTTCTTGGTCAAAAGGCCAACAAGGTTCTGGCCGCCCGCAGATCATGCGAATAAACAACAAACAAGGCCATTGTCAATAAACTAGGACGGCGCCGATCAACTGAGCTCGCTTTTGGGTTCAATATGCCTGTGCATCATGTTGCGTTGCTTGCATTATCCCCGTGTAAAATAATTAATAATGCTCTTCTTTTTGTTGAACCCAAACCCTCAAAGTACAAGTCCTAATTGAGTGGCTCTCATAATGCTCTATCGAAATCACAAGGTTGCCTTAACGCTGCCCGTCTTCGCTGCCGTCCCTCATTCCAAACCTCGCACCCAGTGATCCAATATCACGCTTAAAGAACTTGCCAAAATTACGCAGGTTCTCATTAATGGTCGCTTTTTCCATGCCGCTCGGTACCGCACCTGCGCCGCTGCTCTGCGAAATGTCTTGCACTGCGCTCAGCAACTTCTCACCTAGAGATCCAGCCTCGAAACGCGGGCCTGACGATCCCATAAGAGGAGATAGTGCTGCTGCCGTGGGGTTCATCGAGCTACTGCTGCCACCGACACCGCTGCCCAGCCCAGAAGATGTCATAAGGGGGCCCAGGAGCGGCGAGCTTGCGACTAGCCTGTCATTAGGTGTGCTGTCGCGGTGAATGCCAAATAATTCGATGAGGTGTCCCTGGTCCATCTTACGCACGCCTTTCAGATCCAGCATTTTCTTAAAGTTGGTGTCGGATCGGTCCGCGATGTGGATCAGGTAGGCTTGCACAAGACCCTCCGGGGGTGACGGCTGCACTTGCAATGTCTTGAGCAGCGGGTCTAGCCGGTTCATGCATTGGTGAACCCTCCTAACGAAGCTGGAGGGTGGAGCATCCTGCGATGAAAACGAGGCATGGTGCGAGAGCAGCTTCTCGAATGCCTTGGTGAGCACATACTTGTCTAGAAGCATCTACAAGAAATCTTTGTTAGCCGTCGTTTCTCTTTTGCCCAGCAACTATTAGGGAACTTACCTGCTCGGCGCCGACTTCAGATATAGGCCGGCATTGGACGATACTATTGATGTAGCCCGCCGCGAGGTGGTCCACCAGGTTGTCGCAGAACGCCCTTGCATACTGTGGCTTCGTGATTAGCCCCAGCAGCTCAGCCGTCTTGCCATCCACATGTTTGATAAGCTCAGCAACGTAGGAGCTCTGGTCCACGACGCTCTCCATGGTGCTCCAGTTCGTGTTTCTCATCTCTCGCCACACGCTTTCGCATTCAACCTCTACCATTCTCACCATGGCTAGCACAGAGGCGCTGGCAACTCCCAAGAAGGCATCTGATTGCGACGATAGATCCACCTTGGGCGCCAGCTCGCTGTCGATTCGCTTCTTGATGCTCTCTTCCAGCTGGTTTGTATTGACGTGCCAAAAGTCTGCCGTATTCAGAACCAACACCACATCTTGGACATTTGGGCCCTGTGGCCCACCGCCCTGTAGCCGATGTAGTAATACTTGCTGGGCATACTCGTCCAAGTAGCGTGCCAGCGTTTTGGACAGGTCCAACAACCTGCCGCCCGTAGACAGCTTCGCACACTGAGCGAGAGTCAGCTTGTAGAAATGAAATAGCTCAATCGCTGATTGGATGACTGATTGCGGCGAGAATTCCTCGTCCGGCGGAATGAGCGGCTGGCTGCGATACTTGGGTATCATAGCAGCAAGTTGTTTGTCCTGAGATTCAACCCACAAGCTGAGGTAGGGCTCGAATGCAACTGAGATGAGACCATGAAAGCTATGTGCCTTTTCCTCGACCGAGCTGAGTGTATCGATACTCGCTCGCGAAGAGGTAGCAAATCGCTTCTCGAGGCTCTGTTCAAAGTCGAGCGTCTCTTGCAGGCAGCTCAATAGAAGGTTGACGTCAATCTTGTTTGAATCCGTCCGTCGCATGAGCCTCTCCAGAATGCCCTTGAAATCATCCCGGGTTCCATCGCAAAATGCGGCCGCCAGCGTCTCATTTGCCCTCCAGTGAGGCGGGAAGATCATGGCATGCTCGTCGTCATGCGCTTTCATCATCCTCTTGAACCATGCATACCGTCTTCCGATATTATCGAGACTGCCCGCCTCGTCGTTGCCTCGGAACACTTGACGGTACTCGCGCAATTCAGTATTAACATACCAAGTCATCAGCCGCGACTTGGCAGAGTCGCCAAGGGCGTCCATGACAAGGCATGCCTCTACAAGCGTGCCCCTTCGAAGGCCGACTTCTCCCTTGGCAAAGGCCATTTCAAAGTCCTCGCAGACTTGCTCCAAAAGCTCCCGTTGCAGTTCTGAGACGCCCCTGCTCAGCGTGGCAATTTGCTCAATGCTCCGGTAACTGTTGAAGTGCTTCATGAGTTGCAAGACAGCCTGCAACAAACCCGCACATTCCCGATACTGTCGGGTCTTAGCCAAGCCCCTCAACTGCTCATACGCCGTGGTCAGCATCTGCAGCCTCTTGAGAGCAGTCATGCTCAGGGTGAGGTTCTTCTTGGTGCCATCGAGCCGCTTGATATCAGCCGTCATCGAGGTAATGTTTTGCTCGGTTTCTATGGCACGCGATCGCACCGTCTCGATCTTGCGGAAGAGCTGGGCGAGTTCGGCCTGCGCCGACTGCATGCGCTCGAGGCTCGAGTCGGGCCCGTAGGCTTGGGCCGTCTCGAGGACGGAGATGTCGTTGGAGAGCACATTCTGGTGGCTCTGGAGTGTTTTCGACACCTGGCTAATCGACGACACAGCGGATGGGTGCGAGAAGAGGAGGTTGAGGTGGTCGATGGGATCGTAGTCGACTGCAGAACGAGCCTTGTTGGCACATGAGCCGCTTCAAGAGGGTCAGGGGCGGGAAGATGGCCGACTCACCTGCGTCCAGGGCGGAAGTCTCCGCCAGTGTCCCATTCATCCTTATGCGGGCTTCCCAGCAGAACCACAGTCCCTGGCGCTTCAATCCGAGGCTTAAAAACAGTGGCTTTGAGTCTTGGAGCTCCTCGACTTGTCAGCGCGTGTAACCTGTCATGATGCCTTAAAAGTGGGTCTTTCAGCCCCAGATAGACATGGCTGATGGGCCTACTACCCCTGAACATCACTACGCATCGGAGTTGGCTCATGAAACGTCGTCTCAAAGTTGGCTCAACAATCAGAGTGATATTGAATACAGAATACAATACAAATATTATACATGACATCTTCAGATATATAGCTTCAAATCACGAGAAGTCACATGGAGAGAGACAGGGCGATGCTGCCGCAAAGTGCACAGCTTCAAATAAATTCCCTGGTATTGCTTTATCTATCACAAAACGATTCAGACTTCTCCTGCCCCTTCAGCGGGCCTGTCGATTTCCAGGCTCTCTTTTTCCTTGCCTTTCTTTTTCATCGAGAATCGCCAGGTGCTCATGCGCCCTTCTTTGGTCTCTTTGCTCCGAGAGCTTGTTGCTCCCAGGGATGGGCTGCTTGCCATGCTATCCAAGCTGCGTCCTAGCTGAGCAGCATCTTCACCCAGCTCCTCAGCGTCGCCGATGCTGGATCGGTGTTCGGCAGACAAATTCTTCTCTGAGTAGGTTGCACTGCCCGGTCCTTTCTTAAATAGTCCCGAATCTTTGCCCAGGCGCGACGACAAGCTAAACTTGCTGGAGCTTCCCTTACGGAACAACTTCTTAACCACGTTCTCGGGGTCCTTGTAGCTTGAAGGCGCCATGTCTGTAGTTGAGTTGGAGGCAGTAGTGTCTAGATTCAAGGACTCGTGTGATTCGGAGACCGAGATTAAGGTATGAACTGAATGTCCATCCCTGGAAACCCGTGAATCGGATGGCGAGTCGTCAAGGTTGTCAGGCAAGTCAAGAGAAGGAGTACTTGCACCCTTGTCTTTGCCTTTGAACCTGCCCTCACTGGACTTGTCCCTCTGCCGTTCCTTCTCCTTGCCCTTGGATTTCTCCTTTTCGGGGCTAGGATCCTTCTCCTTGCGGAATATGTTGGCCATAAATGTTGGTGCCGCAGGATTCAGACGTTGGCTCATAGACGCTCTGTGGCTTGGAGGTCGGGAACCGATCACGCCAACTTGGCTAGGCGAGGTCTGAGGATCCAACAGATCGTCGTCATCCAAGATCTCATCGTCTGCAGATGCCAAGGTGGTCTCCAACACCGAGGGAGAACCATGGATCGATGGACGACGTGAAGGGTTCCGCGAGGGCCAACGTCCTTCGTTCGGGGGTGACCAGAGGCGATTCTTGGAAAGCATCGAGATTTCTCCCGGGGCTCCCCAAATAGGGCCACTGTCGGTAGACGGGCGCGGAAGATCTGACGATGCAATTGATGCTGGCCGGGAATTCTCTGGGTCTCGATCGGGCAAGAGAGCTCCGGCGGAACTTGTAAAGGGGTTTAGTCGGCGTGCGGAAAACGACTTCGATGTCGGCGCGCTGGTACGTGTTCCTTCTACAGTCGAGTGACGGTTCATCCACGAAAAGCTGATCCTGCGCTTGTTGCCGAACATTTCTTGCTCGTCTGTCCCACGGGGGAAAGACTGGCTCTGTCCAGGTTTGAGGCTTCCGATGGGAATTCCACCATCTTCGGGGATCTTGGGTGCTCGGCTGCGCTGGAATGAAGACAAAAGGCTGGTGAGCCGATGGCCTGTTGCTGGAGGCGCTGTCGGTGATGAGGTCAAGTTAAGTGAATGCCCATCTGAATCTATATATTGGGGAAATGGCAAGTTGTGGGAGGAGCCGTGCGGACTAGAGAAGAGACTCCGGGAGTGCCCTGAGGAAGCCGGGGACTGCGGGTCGTCTTCGTCCGCAGTGATGGCGTCGGGTAGGAATGGGTTGTGATGAGACCTCGAATCAGGTTCAAAGGTTTCATCAAAGATATCAGACGGCAAAAGAGAATGTGCAGTAGGGCTTAGGGGGCCGCCACCGGCTCTAAGCTCGGACTCGGATTCATGCTCATCAGGACCATCTGCTGCCAGATCCATGAACGGGCCAGGTGCAAATCCGGAGCGTGTGAAACCTGACGATGCCAGAAAGTTACTATCAGGGATTGATAGCTGGGCAGGGGGAGATGAGAGATTGAGGGAGTTGCTGTTCCCACTGTGCCGCTTGTCGACTTGAGGTTCGTACTCGATAGGTGCAACATCTGCTTGGTTGTAATAAGCAAGGCCAGATTGGTGCTGGATACTCAATTGTTCGCCGAGGACTCGGATATGCTGATCCAAGTGATGCCCCTTTTTGGTTTCTGCGACCAATTGGTTGTGCAGTTCCTTTCGCCTTGCTTCCCACTCTCTCCGGACTTGGATATCCATTTCTTTGAATTGTTCGTCGTCGCCGCCAGGAAGCTGCTCGCGTGCAGCCTTGAGGTCTTGAAGTTGTTTTCCTTTTTCCTTGAGTTCTGCCTCCAACTCAGCGCATTTTTCTTGAAGCTCTCCGTTGGTCTCGTCAAGTTTTTCAACATCGCAATCCCGTTTCTGCTCCAGCTCCGTCTTCTGCGCTTCGAACCCTTCTCTCTCCTTCTTCATCCGCTCAATATCCTTTTCCAGCTTTGTAATGTTGTCTCGAACTTTAGTTTTCTTGGTCTCTTTGTCCTTTAATTGCTGCTCCTTCTTCGCTCTTTCCTTTTCTGCGGCGCGCATCTGCTCCATGGTGCTGCGGACCGAAGCTTTGAGTTGCGTTGTTTGTTCTTCTTTCTCCTTTAGGGCCAGTCTCTTACGTTCCTTTTCCCTCTTTAACTCCTCCTCTTGTTGCTGAAACTCGGCCTCGTCCTTGCCGCATTGTGATAACGTGTCATCAATCTCCTTTCGAATACTCTCGAACTTCTGATTCAACTCCTCCAAGGACATTTCAGGGCCATCGGAAACAGGCAGCTTAATTTGAGGTTGGTCTGTGCTCGCCACTGAAGGGGAATGTTGCCGCCGGTTTATCGTATTCCGACGCTGAGCCGGGGTACCAGCGCTCATGTCAACAGGAGGCGCAGTGTTGCCGTCCAGGACAGGCGCGGCTTCCACGGAGGGAACTGAACATCGGTGAGAATCGAAATCATCGTTGTCAACATCGGATTTGGTTCGTGGGTGGTCGTTATCGGCGAAACTGGTCGGTAATCTCGAATTGCCGAGCTGAGGTTTTCCGTCTTTTCCAAAGGTTCGCAAACGAACCACCGGACTTCCTGCTTGAAAGTTGTTCGCCCCTACTGCGACTACACGTATGTTGTAAAAGTGATCCGGCTTCAGCCCTGTTACCGTGATCGCAACCTCGTTCCCTGGCGAGTCACCCACTGTGATAAGCATTGTTAGTCACATTGATTAGACGATGCGGACTAAATGGCCCCGTATGCGGTATCATCAGGCAACCAACCATGGACTCCATTGACTTGTATAGAGTATTTTTGCACGGGGCGGTTGCTAGGCGGTCGTGACCAGCTGAGTGTAGCAGCGTCGGCTCGAATACCAGCAAGCGAAACGTCCGGGGATTCAGGGACATCGACACCGAGAATGTTGATCAAGTCGGGAACAGGCTTCCATAGCGTCTGCCAAGAGCGGTGCAAGAGCCTGGAAAGCAGCGACAGAGGTCAGCAGGAGCGGAAGCGGCGGGAGGCGAAGCAATCGTCGCGGGACGAGAGGGGTAGGGGAGTGGCAGACTGACCAGACAACGGCACCGAGGGTCAAGACCATCTTGAAGTGGCTGATTAATAGCACATGGAGGCGAAAGTCGCGCAATTCGTCAAGAGTCGCCGTGGATACGGACATGTGCAGCAGAATGCGGCGAGGGTCGAGAAGCAGGGTGAGGCCGCAGAGTAGGGCATAGAAGACGGCCTTCTGGTAGCTCGAGTGCGGACTATTGACCCACCAAAAGCCGAGGACGCTGAAGATGAGAGAGGTCAAGACGGGCAACTCCCATGACATGTTCTCAGCGCGGTCCCGGCCTGGAAGAAAAGTGCGTCAAGACGGACCCGGGCGTCGTGTCTCGTTTTGTCGTGTGGGTGGGATGGGATGTCAGTCGGCAGATGGCAGAAAAAAGGCGTGGAGTCGAGCTTCGGACCGGGTGCGATGGTTTCTCCAGTAAATCTCGGGAGTCGATTGGCGGGTGATCGGGGCGACGAGGGCAGGCTCCAGCACGCAACTTGGCACCGTGTAAGACGCTGGGATGCGCTGTAGGGCTGGCCGAGATTTGAACCGAGGAGACCTGTCGTAGCCCGGCAGATGCTGAAGGATGGCGCTGAAAGGCCACCGGCGGGCTACCCGAGTCCGTGTTTTTTACACTGTGCTTTGGCTGTCACTGGGCCCTTGTTGACCACTGAAGGCGCTCTCATTCGTGTTCCAGGAACGCTGATCGCATTGCGCTGGCGCTTTGATGACCACTGAGCCTTTCCGCTAGGACGTGCGCATTGTATGAGTTGTTCAATAGGTGTGCAACAGCTGCCTTGTTTGAAGACGAAAATCCGGGGCACCTGTTCTACACAACCTGTGTGCCCGTCTTTGTAGCGCAGTAGGTGGCTAGTAATGTTGAAAGATACGGGCAGGCTTTGGACTTGATTAATGACCTGCATGAGAATGGCTTACACCGACAGCCAGTGCACGGGAACGGGGTATTACAGTGATGTTTGCGGAGTGTGAAGCATAATCCTCGTCACATGGCGTGTCTGGCTGCAGCCCGCCCGCGACTAGAATCAAACACCAGAAGAGTTGCCGCTGACAGAAGCAGGGTCCTGCGTTGTGTTAGAGTTTGGCAACGACGACATGCTACGCCATCATGTCGGTGGCGACCCAGGTCTACGGAATCGAACGGGAAAAACTACAGGTGCAGAAGAGAAATACCAAGTGGGTAACAGAAAACATGGCACATGACAACATTCATCAACGGAGAGGCTAGCCAATAACTGGACGAAAATACGGGGGTCTACTAGTAAATAAGATAATACTTAATAATAGGCTTATGTTATCTATATTATTATGTTCATTATTCGTTTCATTTATTTACCTATTCCTTGTCGTACGGCTTGAAAGAAAATGGACGGAGTGTGCCGTATATTCCTTCAGCCACCTAAATACCAAGCAACTGGGTTTTCTCCATACCGAGGCGTAAATTTGGGGGCGATTCGCCGGACCAGCAGAGCCTCTTACTGGGTCCGGCGTGGGCCGCCTTCTTGACCGGATTTGGCCGAGGCGGCTCCCCGTAGTTGGTTTGGCTGGTGCTTGGGTCCTTCAATTGCTAAAGAATTAAAACAGATAAATAAATCCAAACGCAAGAAAGGTTACGTCCCATTGACGCTTAGCTTCCCTGGGACGCGCGCACCTCACCCCTTGCAAGTAAAAGTTAGGATATGAGCATGGATACGAACCTCTCAAACAAAAGAGGAAAACTGGGGCGCGTGAAACCGCATAACTTCATGATGACGCATGTCGAAACCATTCGGTTTAGTAGTCGTAAATTCTGCCTTGGCCATTCTGTACAGCGAGGCATCTAAAGAATGTGAATCAAACGGGCAAGTAGTGATGGCGTCAAGTGACCATTGCCCAGAATGAAATCCCTAGTGTCTCTAGCCTTGAAATGTCAAGACAGGAAAATAAAACATGGACTCTGATGACGGTGTCATTTTCTTCAGCCTTGATATTCGATGGACGCCTGACCGTTTTACTCTTTTACCATTTTCTTGTCCTTGGTTTTGCTTTAATCATGTTTCATTCATTGTCGTACAAGATGTTATCTCTTTGGTCTAGCGACGACTCAAAGGTATTCGACATCAGATCCAACCAAAAGCATTAGATCCGTCAAGTTAGTGTCACTCTTCTCACATTTACCTCATCTGCGTTATGCACCGTTGGCGGCCTAATACGGAATCTGGTCTCATGCCTTGTGTCTTTTATTGGCGACTGACCGAGGTGCCACCCGATACCGGAAGAAGCATGGAAATATACAGATGTCAATGGCAAGCACGTGAGAGGCCAAGACATTTACCCTTTGCCACGCGTAAGCACAGAAGAAAATGGATGGAATTCAAGGCCCCATGAGCGACATTGGCAAGGCTGAGAGCCGAGGCACCAATAAGCGAGGTCCACGGGTGCGGTGCCAGCAAAGAAAAGAAGCCATAATGCCCACCGCCTCATTCGGCGAAGCAAAGATCACTTACAGCCGAATGCCCAGCATCTAGCGCGAAACACATGACATCAGCGCGCTTCCGATTGTTCAAGGATGGATCAGGCTAAGCCCTTTGCAAACGATGGAGAGAGGGGCAGAGAGAGAAAAAAAAAAAAAGGCGGGTGGTAGACCAGAAGCCATTAGTCCAGGAGAATTCTCTGTCATCATGGACTGAGCGGCGATGGGACGAAGCACATGATCACAAGCTTGAGCCGCGGCTCGTCAAAAGACCCCATGAGGCTTGGCTCGGGTCAGGCACCTGGTCTGGGCCACCAAAAGCTGATGAATACCCACGTGGGAGTGCAGCCGCTTTATTCCAGTTGCGCTGTCCTTATTTCCTTTAAATGGGAATTTTTACGAGACTGGAAAGTTTGCTCTAGCCAGGAGCTGAAGAGAGACACATGTCGAGACTCGAGACAAGGTCAGGGCTCTAAGTGGTTGTCCCTCGGCGTTCCTGCAAGTCTCGACCTCCAGGACTAGGCCATGCTAGCACTATGGTAATAAAAGTAAAAAGTAATAACAAGAGGGCTTGACAATTGCGGCGCTCCCGCAGCCGCCCAGCATGGAATTGATGCAGATGCAGCATTGTGCGTGATCTTTTTCTCAACCAGACTGGGTTGTGGCTGGCTGTTCGTGGCTCTGGCCTGGTCGCTTGTCCACTTGTCAATGTCATGCGGCACCTGATGATCCATGTCAAAAACGCTCTGTCGACTGTCTCAATGTTGGGCCCCGTAATTATGTCAGGTACTCCACTACCGCCGCCCACCAAACGCCGGGCGCTTTGTCTGACGGCGCGGTGACTTAGACGACCACCCCCAGGGAGCTCGAGAGCGCCGCCTAAAACCCGCCGAGCGGAATGTACATCTCGTCATGTTCTCCCTCCCTCTCTCTTTTCCCTCGGATTTTCTGACAATTCTAGCTGGCGCTATTGTCTACAGAAAACCACAAATGAACCAGCGTCGTCTCTACCCAATTCCGTAGCCACCTGCATCTTGCATCTTGCATCTTGCATCTTAGCATCTCCAGCTCCCCGAGGTCCAGGCCCCGCGGTGTGTAGCGCTCAACCTCTCCCGCCACATCTCCCCCCAACAATCCACTGCTACGACGCTCACTCGCTCTCGCTCTCGCGCTTCCCTCCCACCGTTCCCAACTGCTGGTGGCCTGCATACATACTACGTACCCCAGCTATTCAGTCGGCAGATATTTCCGAGTTCCGCTAAATAGTTCTCGCTCGTTCAGTTTGGGAGTCTTTTTTTTGGTTTGGTTTTTCAGGTTGCGCTGCAACATTTCGGAGTCGTCAGCGTCGCCATCCTGACATCAATACACCCCAGCTTCCCTATCCAGCTCTCCGCCGACGTTCCGTCGCGGGATCGTCATCGACTCCCCTCCACGATTTTGCGCCGTCGGCCGCCATTTCTGCAACTTGCTCCACCCCTGCGACCGTACGAAGATGCAATACGTTCGAAATATAAGCGATTCGGTCTCGACGGCATGGAACTCAATCAATCCGGCTACCCTCAGCGGTGCCATTGATGTAATTGTCGTCGAGCAAGAAGATGGCTCTCTTGCCTGCTCTCCGTTCCATGTCCGTTTCGGCAAATTCTCTCTGCTGCGGCCGTCCGATAAAAAGGTCGAGTTCCAGGTCAATGGCTCCAAACAACACTATTCCATGAAGCTGGGAGAAGGCGGCGAGGCCTTCTTTGTCTTCGAAACCACAGACAACATCCCACAGTCACTTCAGACATCTCCTCTCGTCTCCCCCGCTTCCAGCCCAGCGAGCAGCCCGCCTCTGAACGCCACACACGACTTGCAGGAGCCAGAACTGCTAGAACTCGATGGAGGGGACAGCAGACCCCGTCGTCCGGGGCCCACTGTCCTTCCTCGAGCAGATGAGAACGGCATGTTTTGTTTCTCCAGTGCTGCGGACATCGAACCAAACTAACTATCCATCCAGGCATGATCACTCCTGTGTCATATTCCCCCGGCCAAGCAAGCTCACGACCAGCCTCCGGAGACTGGTCATCCCTCCAGCGACCTCATAGCGACGACATCCTACGACAGTCCGCACGATCCCCAATCAACGAACGTGAAGATTCGCTCCAAGGCGAGAGCCCCGGAGCATCTGATCGGTCACATAGTCCACCACCTATTGCCCCCCCAAAGGCACTTGAGCGTGCCATGACTCTCTCAAGAGAGCTATCTGCTGCCAATATACCCACAAAAGTGAATGAGACTGGAGATCTCATGCTGGATATGTCAGGCTTTAAGAACAACGATGAGGATGTTCTTCGTGCAGAGATCCTTGCCCGAAAGATTCTGACTGAGGAGCTAGATGGCAACTATGATATTGGAGCCCTTTTTGATTTCGATGAACAGGGAAACCTGTGGATCTACAGTAGTGAGAGTGCCAAGCAGGCAGCCATGAACAAGACGATTGAGTCTTCCCTCAAATCCCATCGAGAAACCGTGGCGGCCGATGCTGTTTCGGATCCTGGCTATCAAAGCGACAGCAGCGACATCACGACTACTCCGGCGCAGCATTCTCACCGCAGAGCGGAGTCCGACGCCGGTCCTCTGGACATGCAGACGCCTCCCCGAACTCCTCCAGGACCAGGTCACGCTGGAGACCCTAACAGAAATTACGCCAAAACCCTTCGGCTGACTAGTCAGCAGCTGAAGGACCTGAGTCTTCAGCCAGGGGAAAACACGATGAGCTTCACAGTCAACCGGGCTACATGCTCTGCCAAGATGTTTCTCTGGAAACACGAGACTCCCGTGGTCATCTCTGATATTGATGGTACAATTACCAAGTCGGATGCTCTTGGCCATGTGCTTAACTATATCGGCCGTGACTGGACCCATTCTGGCATCGCCAAGCTTTACAGCGACATTAGTGCCAATGGTTACAATATCATGTATCTGACAAGTCGATCCGTCGGTCAGTCTGACAACACGAGAGCATATCTTGCGGGCATTGTCCAGGACGGTTGCCGTATGCCCCCTGGACCTACGATCCTCTCTCCAGATCGAACAATGGCGGCCTTGAGACGCGAGGTCTATCTGCGAAAACCCCATGTATTTAAGATGGCTACTCTTCGAGATATTCGCAGCTTATACGGACCGGACCGGACCTGCTTTTATGCTGGCTTTGGTAACCGTTTGACAGACCAAATTTCGTACCGAACCGTCGACGTGCCTCGAAACCGAATTTTCACAATTAACTCTAATTCGGAGGTCTCGATGGATCTTCTGAGTCTCAATCAGCGCAAGATGAGTTATGTCAATATCAACGAAGTTGTCGATCATTACTTTCCCCCAGTCAGCACCCTGGTTAAGGGTGGTGGTGAGGAGTATACCGACTTCCAGTATTGGAGAGATGACCCACTCGCATTGGCAGATTTCTCAGCAAGTGAGAGTGATGATGACGATGAAGATGAAGACGAAGATGAAGACGAGCATGAAGACCACGGAAGCGTATACGAGGAGGATGAAGAAGATGACGTTGATGATGAGGAAATGAACGACACCCTGGCTGACAGCTATATTTCCCGTGCATCAATGGACGAGTTCGTCGAGGCGGAGAGTGAGCTCGCCGGTAGCGTTGATGAAGAACGATTGAAGGTATCAATGGGTCAATGTGAGGAAGATGCCGAGGATGACGAAGAGGAACAGTATGAGGAGGCCGATGACGAAATTGATAGCGAGGATGAGAACGATGCCCTCCAACCAAAACGAGATGCTCATGCCGGCGGTGCCTCGGCAAGACGCAAGTCTATCGTTGTCGAGGACGTCCCCGCTGAGCTCATCACAGGGGTTAGTCGACTCTCGGTCGAAAAAGAAACACAAGCATGAAGCTTCTAGGCTAAGTAAGTAAGCAGAGGATTGGCATTGTGGCCCCCCACGCCACCAGCACACAGTAAAGGCGTTTCCGGGGCATTCAACCACTTTTTTAGAGTGCCTCGGTCATTGAATGAGATTTCAACAACTCGTATCGAAACATACAGGCAGAAGGGCATCCATGCATGGCACACTGAAGAGGGGGACAGGATCAAGGATATTTATGGATATCGGGAGTACAACATAGCGTGGCGTTGGGAATACCATTGCATTTGTATGATCACAAAATGCTGTACAGATACGAAAAGCATCTTCGTCTAGCATCCGGTGTATCAGAATTGAAATATCACATTAAATCTGCTCCGTGTGCCATCCCTCCGGTGTGTAGCTCTCGTTTGTTATTCCAAAGACTACTGAGCCAAAAAAAAATCAAAACCCTTTTGTAGCTACGCCATATTCCTCCCCGTTTCTACTGTGCAGACATGTGCTCGATTCGAATCTCTACTGCTCGCCTGTGAGCCTCAAGCTCTTCAACCTTGGCAAGCTCCATAACAGCAGTACCAACATTCTTCAGGCCCTCAGCAGTCAGGTTGGAGCTAGTTATGTGTTTTTGGAAGGAGCCCAGGTTGACGCCAGAGTATTGCTTGGCAAAACCATAAGTTGCTACAAAAAAAAAAAAAACCACGTTAGCATCGACATAAATATTCCGGCCATAGGCGATTACTTACGTAGCGAGTGGTTGACACCGGCGGAGTAGTCACCCACACTCTCAGGGGTCCATTGACCAACAAACACGCTGCCCGCATTCATGACTTGGTCCACTACACCCTCAGCATCCTTAAGTTGAAGGATAAGATGTTCAGGGGCGTATTCGTTGCTGATACGCATAGCCTCGTCAACATCCTTCACAAGAACGGTGACAGAGTGGGCGATAGAGCCGCGGACAATGTCAACACGTGGCAGTGCCATGGCTTGCTTGTGAACCTCGTCCTCAATCGCCTTGAGCTGTTCCTCGTTCAAGTCTACGGCAATAAGAATAACCTGGCTGTCCACGCCGTGTTCAGCCTGAGAGAGTAGGTCAGAGGCAACAAAGGCAGGGTTTGCGTCCTTATCAGCGATAACAAGAACCTCTGAGGGGCCAGCAGGCATATCAATGCCAACGCCTGCGTTTGTATCATTGCTGACGTGCATCTTTGCTGCCGTCACAAACTGGTTGCCAGGACCAAGAATCTTGTCAACCTTGGTGACACTCTCTGTACCGTATGCCATGGCGGCAACGGCCTGGGCACCACCAGCGAGTACAATACTCTCAGCGCCAACCTTGTGAGCAACGTAGACAATCTCGGGTGTGATACGGCCATCGGCACGGGGAGGTGATGCGAAAACGATCTTTTTGCAGCCAGCCACCATCGCAGGCACACCCAACATCAGGGCTGTGCTAGGCAAAACAGCGGTTCCGCCAGGAATATACAATCCGACTCTCTCAATGGGCCTAGAAAAGCGACTGCATACCACACCAGGCATTGTCTCCACTTGAAGAGCCTTGTCTTCTTTCTGGGCAGCGTGGAATTTGCGAATGTTCTCGTACGAAACATCAATGGCCTTGATTGTCTCGGGAGAAATATCCATAAGCTCCTTAGGGAAGGGTGCCTTCAGGACAGGTGAAGTCAAAGAAGTTGCCTTCTCAAACTTGTGGGTGTATGACAGAACTGCCTTGTCACCACCAGTTCGCACCTCTTCGATAATGGGTTTAATAATCTTCAGGATAGCATCTGGCGACTTTTGAGAGGGTCGCTTCAACTTCTCGAGAAGCTCAGCCTCAGATGTCTTGGTCGCATCAATTCTCTCCATGGTGATACGGCCGTCTGCAGGCTTCTCGGCGGGGGGCTGCGCGGGGGTAGGCTTTGCCTCCTCGGAAGTCTTAATTCCCTCCTTCTCTGCCCACTTTCCTTTAGCATTACCTGCTCTTCTCTTGACCTTGAGACTCTTGGCATCGAGGTTGGCCTCGATGTCGGCTAAGCTGACGCCAGCACCGACAGCCTTGGTCAGAGCGAAGTAGATGAGGTCTGCAGCTTCAAAAGCAATGTTCTCTTTAGTCTTACCATCGCAAAGCTCCTCGGCTTCCTCCATGATCTTAGCTCGAAGAAGCTTCTCGTCGGAAAATAATCTCGCAGTATAGGAGCCAACGGGGGCAGACTCTTTTCTCGACTTGAGGGTCTGCTCGAGGGCAGAAATTCCGGCCAGATCTCCAAAGCACCCAAACTGCTGTAGGTGACAGAACCGACCCTTTTGGTTTACCACAAACTTGAGGGTATCGTTGTCACAGTCAAGCCCAATCTTGACCAGTTTCTGCGTATCGCCCGAGGTGAGACCCTTGACCCAGAGTCCGCGCTTCCGGCTCTGGTATACACCAGCTTGTGTTTTTAGGGCCTCTAGGATACTCTCCTCGCTAGAATATGCAAGTCCCAGAGCAATTCCTGCCTCATCGGTGACCACGGTAGGGATAAGGCTGTCTGGTCGATCAGATTTCCAGTAAGAGGAGATGAGCTTGGACAGCAGTAGCTTGCTAGTATCTGCCTTATCAGTGGTGAGCCCAGCCGAGGGTACAATCGGGATAGCCCCAGCCTTAGATGCGACTTCGATGAAAGACTGAAGAGCAATGCCGTCTTTAGGCTTGAGGAAGAGGTTCTTAACCTTCTTAGCCTGGGCT
Source organism: Calonectria naviculata (assembly GCA_003031705.1). NCBI lineage: Eukaryota > Fungi > Ascomycota > Sordariomycetes > Hypocreales > Nectriaceae > Calonectria > Calonectria naviculata. The sequence continues at coordinate 58,995 of NAGG01000027.1, forward strand.
TCCTCGATAAACTTGTCCACTCCGCTCGCTGAAGGGTCAAAGTTCTTGACCAAAAGGCCGTTTTCCGAAGCAGCGGAAAGGTCCAAGTTAGATACAGTTGGCACAACTCGAGCGCCGAAATCTTGGCATTCAGAGATATTCTCGGCCTTCACGAAAGCTTTTTGGACCCCGCTGTCGAGAAGATCAGCAACCTCGGAAGAAGATGCTGCCTGAGTAACATCCATCAGAACATTGCCGGTAATCCCGAAGCGTTTCCAGTCCGGAGAGGCATTCTCGAAGAAGACAGCTCCCAAAAGAGATACTTCCTGGGCAGAAAGTCCACTTCCGGCAGCCTGCCCGTCAGGGCTAGTGACGCTGACCACAAAGGGCAAGGGGAGTGTCGTCTCCATGCTGGCGTGGTCTTTGAGAAGTATGCAGAGTAATTGAAGTTTTACTCTGCCAAGGGCCGACTTGATTGAAGAATTGAATGAGTCAAAGCCGAAAAGCTGGTCGTGACGATGAGTCCTGCATCGGCGCTTTGGTGGGGCATCACATTTTGCCCCTCGCCCAGTCACCCCTCCTGCCGACTTATCGTTCACCCAATCCAGCCTCTTTCACTGGCTGTGCTAAGTAAAAGATTTAAGGTGTGGTCTGTGCGTTTTCTGGCTGCATATTCGGGTTATCTATTTTCCGGAAGCGTGCTTGTCAACGGTGAGCCTGGTCAAGCTCCAGCCAGTCGCGCATGCATCAGAGGCTCGGATCAATTCATTGACGATGGCATCAATCTCGCATTGATTTTTTTTATGTCTTCGGTTCGCGCGATTTCTCTTGCATATATATGCCGCTTCTCTACTTGCGCTCTCGAACCAACGCGACTATCGTCTCTTCAACCCACCAAGGTTTCCAAACCTCGACGTTTGCTCATCAAACTTCACCTCTCAGGTGACAGCACCGTTCAAGATGTCATCTAGTCAACCTCAGACAAATGGAGCACCATCCTCATCGGCCGGCACGTCGCAGACCGTTCCAAACACGCAAACCACTGCCGCTACTCAACCCGCAGCCAGCTCCCAAAACGCCCCTCCTCCAACCTCCTCCTCCACTGCCGCACCACGCCCTCGCGATGCCCGACTTATCGAGTTACTTTTGACATCACAAGGTGTCACTGCCTACGAGCAGCGAGTCCCCTTACTTCTTCTCGACTTCGCGTACCGGCACACCTCGTCCGTGCTAAGCGACGCGCTTCACCTCTCGGGTGACCCATATGTCACACATGCTGGCTCAAAACCTTCCGCATCTTCAGGAGCAACCGCGGCCGCTCCAGGCGACGCTTCGATAACTGCTAATGCGGTCAAACTCGCAATCGCAGCACGTCTTAGCTACCAGTTCCGCGGAGGTAGCACCGGTGGCGGTATCAGCAAGGATTACATGCAAGAGCTAGCTCGCGAACGCAACAAAGTTGCCCTCCCTAAGATCGTACCCAATGAATGGGGTGTTCGTCTTCCAAGCGAGCGATTTGTGCTTAGTGGCACAAGCTGGGGCCTGAAGGATGCTTGGGATGAGGAGGACGAGGACGAGGACGAGGAAGGCGGCGATGCTATGGAAGGAGTTGAAGGACCAGACCTTGAGGATGTTGGTGGAGACGGAGTGGAAGGAGGAACGGTTGATGATGTATTCGGGGAAGATGTCGACGAGGAGATGGCAGAGGAAGGCTAGCCGGACATTGGCATCGGGCAACTGAACACCTACAGGCAACACCATAATCGGGTATTTGTAGAGGTGGGATTGCGAAGCCCGTATATCGAAACTTCGCACTACGGCGTTAATAGGCGTTCAGGTTACTGGGATTTCCAGACCATAGATACCTGCGGAGGCAAGGGAAAAAATAAATTGAATTAAACAGTGTTCGTAAGCTCCTTGATTGATGTTTCGTACTCATAAGAATCTTTCAATTCTTTGTTGGGTGCTCTATGTATGACCCGACTATTGGGACCGCAAGTGGCTCAATTGATATATCCTTATTATTCATGCGCAACACTTAGTCAAGCGACAGTATTACGAACAGAAACACAACGCATTATTCACGCAGGCGCACACAGCCAAGAATCGCCCACGCCGACAGCTTATGTCTCACTTAGATATAGCGAAGATTACCGACAGCCACAGTACTATGGCGTGTCGGCATGGATCAATTCTACATCAAGGGATGCCACCAGTAGGCCACTATTACATAAACAGACACATTGATCACAACTCCACGTTACCTAGTATGAACAAAGAAACTTTATGGTACACTAGGCCTGTAACGGTATCTCATACACTCTATACCCTGGTCTTGATTTTGCAACCTATCAGCCCTCTCTACCTTAAAACTTGGGCTTCATGGTGTTACGGAGTCTCTGGTAGTCGAAAAGACCCTCGATGGAACCCACGGCGCTGATGGCAATATCACGGTCCCAGAGTTTTCGGTTGGCAAAGTCCATAATGTCCTTCTCGGTGATGGCATCAATCACCTTCTCGATCTCGGCGGGAGACTGGCGGCGGCCGGTGGTGACGAGCTGTCGACCAATATCCTCAGCAACGGCGGTGGTGCCGTCGAGAGAAAGGAGGATGGAGGCCTTGAGCTGGGCCTTGGCACGCTCAACCTCAGCGGCGCTCACGTTGGTGCAGAGACGCATCCACTCGCGGATGGCGAAGTGGACAAGGTCATCAACACGTTCGGGCTTGTCGCTGACAAGGTAGATACCCCAAAGACTAAAACGCATTAATTTCTCATCATACTGATGATTCGCGGGAATGAAAAACCTACCCAGTGTCGCTGTAGCTGGTAGAGAAGCTCATGAAGCTGTTGGCAATGTCGTGCTTGTGAACGAAGCCGCTGAGCTTGCTGCCCTGGTGAGGAGCCTGGCCAACAGCCTTGTCGTAGTTTCCAACAATAGCCTGGGCGACGAGAGCAGTGAAGTAGTCGGGAGAGCTCCAGCTGACACCCTCGACAGCAAGGGCAATGTTGGCAGTGGGCATGTTGTCATCTCGAACACGAACATCAGAACCGAAGAAATCGGCCTGCTGCTTGGAGAGCTGGTAGGCCTGAGTCTGGGGAGTGCTGCTGGGGAGACCAGCGAAGTGCTTCTCAGCAAGCTCAACCAACTGCTCATGGGGAATGCCACCAGCACCAACAAGGACCATGCGGTCAGCAGTGTAGTTGTTCTTGATGTAGTTGGTCAACTCGGTTCGGGTGATGTCGCGGATGTTCTGGCGAGGTCCCAGGATGGTGCGGCCGAGACCCTGGTGCTGGAAAGCAGTGGCGTGAAGGTGGTCAAAGACAACCTCCTCAACCTGCTTCTCAACCTCCTCGGACTCTCGGAGGATGACGTCGCGCTCGCGCTCGATGGCGGACTCCTCAAGACGGGAGTTCTGGAGGATATCGGAAAGGATATCGACACACTGGGGAACATCGGAGTTGAAGGCCTTGGCGAAGTAGACGGTGTTCTCGCGCTGATGGCAATGTTAGTGTGGTCCAAACTCGTCTCCCTTCATCCGACTGACCGAGGTGTAGGCGTTGAGGTGACCACCCATGTTCTCAATCTCGAGTTCCAATTGCTGCTGAGATCGCTTGGCGGTACCCTAGGATGCATGTTAGCAAGGTGCCATCGCCCATTGATAGAATTCGGACCTTGAAGGCGAGGTGCTCAAGGAAGTGCGCAGTGCCATTGTTCTCGTCGGTCTCGGCCCTCGAACCAGCGTCAATCCACACACCAACGGTCGAGGTCTGCGCGAAGGGAGAGTGCTCAGTCGCAACCTGGTATATACTGGTCAGAAATGTTGTCTGAGAATGCATGCCGAGGCCAATTGGCCCTCATTGATGGTGCTCACGGTCAATCCATTGGAAAGAGTTGTAGTCTTGGTCTTGCCGACAGTGGGTGTGGCAAAGCCTCGTCGGAAAGGAGCGGCGGCCGACAGACCAGCACGGTTTCGCAGGCCCTGCGAGAGGTTCAAAGCCAGTCTCCGGGACGCCATGACGGAGGTTTGGAGGGTCGACGCTGAATTGAGTGGTTTGATGAAATCTTTCGATCCTGCTCGGCTAGAAGCTTTCATGAGATAATTTGCGGCCTGAGCTTTAAGGCGGAGGGCTTAGTCATTCCGACCAACTCCGAATCAGAACGAGAAGAGCCATGTTTCTAGCCAATCATAAGCCTCTATTACTAACCCTCCTAGTCCGTTTTTGGTCCACCGGGATCCCCACTCCCCAAGGACACAAGGTCTGTTTTCGTGGCCGAATTGCCCAACCAAAACGAGCCAGCGAGCACCCAGGTCTAACAACTCAACTCCTCTTGTGGAAGCCATCTAGTGTCCGACAAGAGCGTTGACTATCCAAGAAACATTAGTTACTACTTTTTTTTATTCTTTTTATCTATATATACTATCGTGCTTCATCTTTCCGTCGCTCAATTCCTACTCTCAATCCCACCAATTCTCAATCCCCCCACCACCCTTGTTCCCTGACCATGTCCTCTAACTTTGACGAAGCCTATCAGGCCATCAACTATCCTAAGCAAAAGCCTGCCCCTCCTGTAGTTGCTGAAGCCCTTATGGCAACTCTTCAAAGTTATCCCCCTCTCGGGCAGGTCACCCCTGTTTCAGATAAGACCATTGCTTTGACCGCAATCCTTGAAGTTCCCAAATCTCACGCATCAAACACTTGGGAGGTCTCAGCCTGGCATTCAGTAGATGGCTCAGAATGGAAGGGTGCCGTGCTCTTCCCCGTGGAAGATAGCCAAGCACCCCAAACTTTACAAGGGCAACCAGAATCTGTTTCTCGATTTTATTTTGCATCGTCCTTCTCTTTCGACGTGTCCGTGCAGTTTACCTTGAAATTCCGTGCCAACAAAGACGCAGACTGGAGGTGGATTCGAGATGAACAAGGCTTGGATGACGGCCGAATTGTTACGCCATCTTCTGCAATGTCATCTAACGAACTGACTGACTTGATCCCCAACCTAAACTTGAATGAATGGAAGGTTTCTTCTTGCTTGAGCCAATCACCTAGGACCTCTCTCTGGGCCATCGAGGCACCCATTCCACCTGCCAAGGGAGACAGCTCAACCTATATAGACCTACAAATCGGGACTCCCTGGGGTTCTTTCTTAAGGTAGGTCGGTATTGTAAAATTCTCTGCCAAAGTCATCTCATAATACGCAACCTGTCGTAACTGACGCTGCCGCAGATGGTTTGCATTAGTACGCCAGTGGTCTCCATGGCTCGCTCCCCGGCATGGAAAATCCCAATTTTCACTAGATAAGGATGCAATCCTATGTTCTTTTATGAGCCCACGAGGGGAGAATCTGGTCCTCCTAGCGGTCAGCGGTCTTGGGCACGTCTTACCAGTCTTTCGGCGTGGCCCCGACGGTGCTGTCTCTGTCCATGTGAGGAAAATAGCGATGCATTCCAAGTCAATGGCTAAAAACTTTTTAGGCACGAAATGATGGTGTTTCAGAGGGAAATGCTATAATTTTAGTATCCGAAGGCAACAACTTTGAGAATGCAATCGCTGCTGTCATGTACCATGCAAGGACGCTGATAGCCAGAGCCAAACAAGCAACAAACGTGGAAGTTGAAGAAATCAATGCCCTGTCAAATTCTTTTAAGCCAGAATGGATGGAGAATTGGTATGATGGTCTCGGGTTCTGTAAGTTATCTTCCCTTTTACTCTTAGACGTGCCGATCTAACAGGTACTAGGCACTTGGAATGCGCTTGGGCAACAACTCACGGATGAAAAAATATACAATGCCATTGATACGTTGTCACAGAACAATATCCAAGTTTCCAGTATCATCATCGACGACAACTGGCAGTCAATCGATGACAGTGGATCAAGTCAATTCCAGTACGGTTGGAAAGACTTTGAGGCAGAGCCCACAGCATTTCCAAAGGGACTAAAGGCGACAGTTGCTCGAATTAGAGATAAACATCCGCATATCCAACATATCGCTGTCTGGCATGCCCTCCTTGGGTATTGGGGCGGCATTGCCCCCAATGGCAAAATTGCTCAGAACTATAAAACAACCGAAGTGGCCGTCGAACAAGCCGTCCGCGGTAAACTTCCTTTTGACAACAAAATAACTGTTGTTGCAGAGGAGGATGTATCTCGGTTCTATTCCGATTTCTATGGATTTTTATCAGAGTGCGGGATTGATGCCGTAAAGACGGACGCCCAGTTTATGCTTGATGGTCTGGAAAACGCTACTCCTCGCCGCGAGCTACTCACTCGCTACCTAGATGCGTGGACAATTTCTGTTCTCCGCTATTTCAGTGCGAAGGCCATTTCATGCATGTCACAAATACCACAGGCTCTGTTCTATTCTCATATGCCCATGAACCGACCAGCCATCATGGTCCGCAATTCGGATGATTTCTTTCCAGAGGTCCCGTCATCACACCCCTGGCACGTGTGGTCAAATGCGCATAACAGCATATTTATGCGGTATCTGAATGTGATTCCAGATTGGGACATGTTTCAAACTGTACATGAATATTCAGGGTTTCATGCTGCAGCCAGGTGTGTCAGCGGAGGTCCAATATATATCACCGATGTCCCAGGACAACATGATTTGGATTTAATTGGGCAGATGACCGGGCTTACACCAAGAGGGAAAACAGTGATTTTCCGCCCCAGCGTATTGGGAAAGGCAACCACGCCTTACACTGGTTACGACGACGATTCCCTCTTGAAAGTGGGGACATACCATGGTAAGGCGTACACTATCGTTACTGATGGCCTAGCTAACCAGTGCAGGTGCTTCACAAACTGGTAACCCAATTCTAGGCATCTTCAACACCTCAACGCGACCATTGACTGAAATCATTCCTTTGTCGGCTTTCCCAGGAACTCATCCTACGATTAGCTATGTAGTTCGAGCCCATACGACTGGGAGGGTAACCCGTCCAATTAGGATTGGTGCCCCAGGGTCTTTGATTACCGGAGCATTGCCCATCCGAGGCTATGAGATATTCAGCGCATCCCCCTTGACAAAGGTCCCAAGCAAAAAACATGGCTCCCTTGCAGTAGCAAACCTTGGGCTTCTGGGCAAGATGACAGGCGTTGCGGCGATATTTATGAACGAAATTCAGCATTTAGAGGTGCATAACAGAATCACAATTGCAACTAGAATCAAGGCATTTGGAATTCTCGGTACGTTAGGGTCCGACATTTTGAATCAAGCGTGTGAGCTAATGGTTTGTGTGCAGGCATCTACGTGTCAGCTTTACCATCCATGACAGTCGAAGATGATTTTTTCGGTACCATGCAGGGGAAGCCTATTCCGAGGGATGCAGTAGCTATTTCAAGGGATGATGATTGCGTTCTTGAGATTGACCTTGGCAAAGCATGGAATGAGATTGGACTGGAGAACAAGTGGAGCAACGAAATCGAGGTTGAGGTGTACGTCAACGCTTGAGGAAACCATGTTGATGCGGCCCCTCCGGGGTGCACCATTCGGATGTGTTTTAGTGTTTAAATCCAGGGCATAAGAATGTGGTTTCCGCAGAACATGTGGCCGAACTCGGACGCAGGACAATCACTCTCGCATCATTTTCTGGCATCGTCTAGAAACTTACCATTGCGATATCACTACAAGCTGTAATAGTGACCTGTAGCTTATTTCGGCGAATGGAAAGCCTTACGGGAAGCATGGAAAGGATTCAAAGGGTGTATTTGAAATGGGCCTATCATCATGACAAATTGAAACATAAGTATCCCGGGACGCCATTGGTACAAGCCGATGGTCCAGGGTAAGTGAGTATGTAGCCAGGCACTGTTTCGGTGACGTTTGAATCACGGCGGGGAGTGGAGGGGTAGCGAAAAAAAAAAAATTCTTGCAGCACATGCGCCCCACACAGATGCTTCCAAGCTGCTCGTTCGCTGTAATGCCGACAGACTGCCCCGCAGCTGCCCGCTAGATCGCGCGTCGCAGCGGGCCAGGGTCCGGTATAAAAAAGTTTTCGGTCGGTCACGACCATTCTTTTCTCTTTTCTTTCTTACGGGAAGAAGCGCTCCATCAATTTTAGCAGTCGGTTCAGACCAAGACCATTCAGCTTGCTGCAGCGAATCGACTCGTTTCCGTCTTCGACCTCACCCCATTGCCTTCTCTGCATCGCTCATCATGTCGGCCCAGGCTCTTGACCACACCACCGCCCTCGAGGTGCTCAAGGAGTACAAGTCCAAGGATGGCCTCGACCTCCACGAGCTCATGGACACGTCCAAGCACGGTGGTCTGACCTACAATGACTTCCTGCTGCTCCCTGGCTACATTGGCTTCGCCGCTTCTGCGGTTGGGCTTGACTCCCACATCACCAAGCGCATCACTCTCAAGACTCCCTTCGTTTCGTCCCCCATGGACACCGTGACGGAGCACGAGATGGCCATCCACATGGCACTCCAGGGTGGTGTTGGTGTCATTCACCACAACTGCTCCCCCGACGCCCAGGCCGACATGGTCCGCAAGGTCAAGCGATACGAGAACGGCTTCATTCTCGACCCCATTGTCATCGACCGCAACACCACCGTCGGCGAGGCTAAGGCCCTCAAGGAGAAGTGGGGTTTTGGTGGTTTCCCCGTCACAGGTTAGTACACAAAATTTTTTTCGTGTGCCCTTTTTTATTATTATATGTTTGCATGATTATACACCCTTTTTATATAACTTTCGTTCCACTGCATAGACGGACACCGTCATGAGGACTCCTTATACTATGACAGCAAATATACCATATTCATGTTTTATTGTTGGCACAGCGCTTGCGACACATCAGACTGACTTGGAATATTACAGAGGATGGCAAACTCGGCTCCAAGCTTCTCGGTATTGTCACAAACCGTGACATCCAGTTCGAGGAGGACTACTCTCAGCCCGTGTCCAAGGTCATGGTCACCGAGCTCACTACTGCCCCCGACGGTGTCACCCTGATCGAGGCCAACAAAATTCTTGCCCAGTCGAAGAAGGGCAAGCTTCCCATTGTTGACAAGGATTTCAACCTCGTCTCGATGATCTCCCGCTCCGATTTGACCAAGAACCAGCACTTCCCTCTCGCCTCCAAGCTTCCTGACAGCAAGCAGCTTCTCTGCGCCGCTGCCATTGGCACCCGTCCCGAGGATAAGGTTCGCCTGCAGAAGTTGGTGGATGCTGGTTTGGACATTGTCATCCTGGACAGCTCTCAGGGCAACAGCATGTACCAGATTGAGATGATCAAGTGGATCAAGGCTGAGTTCCCCAACCTCGATGTCATCGGCGGAAACGTCGTCACTCGAGAGCAGGCTGCCTCCCTGATTGCTGCTGGTGTCGATGGTCTCCGAATTGGCATGGGAAGTGGCTCTGCCTGTATCACCCAGGAAGTCATGGCTGTTGGTCGCCCCCAGGCTGCTGCTGTCTACAACGTCAGCCGATTTGCCGCCCGATTCGGTGTTCCTTGCATCGCCGATGGTGGTGTCCAGAACGTCGGCCACATCGTCAAGGGCCTCGCTCTTGGTGCCTCCACCGTTATGATGGGTGGTCTCCTTGCTGGTACCACCGAGTCCCCCGGTACTTCCTTCGTTTCTCGCGAAGGCAAGCTGGTCAAGGCTTACCGAGGCATGGGCAGCATTGATGCCATGCAGGACAAGAAGGCTGGCGGTGGCGGCAAGGACAGCCAGAAGAGCAACGCTGGCACTGCCCGCTACTTCTCCGAGGGAGACAGCGTTCTCGTCGCTCAGGGTGTCTCTGGTGCCGTTGCGCACCGAGGGTAAGTTCTTTTATGTACTAATGGAGAAGACATGCTAACAGGTCACATAGCTCGGTCAGCAAATTCGTTCCCTACCTTGCTGCCGGTCTCAAGCACTCTCTCCAGGACAGCGGTATGCGCAGCCTGGTTGAGATGCACGAGGAGGCTGAGAAGGGCAACCTGCGTTTCGAGATCCGAACCGCCAGTGCCCAGCTGGAGGGCAACGTCAACATGGAGTCGTACGAGAAGAAGCTTTACGCGTAATGATTTGAAACGTATCAGGAAGAGTTACGGATGGGTATGATGATGAAAAAAAAAGTTGGACGGAACGGACTTGGGTTATTGCATTCAGGAGGAGGGAGACTTTGGAAAGTTACATGAACATATGACTTGAAGAAGCCTCGACTACCGTAGATCTGAACCGGCGTTTTTGAAGAATTACTAGAAGTGCGGTATGGCGTTGATTGAAATTTACAGCCGATACGGCATTCTGAATCTGAGTCTTTTTTGAATACTGAAGTGCTGTCGGTTCATGCCGGAATGTGAGAAGGTGAATAAGAAGGGGCACCCTTGCCTTGATTTCCAACAGGGTATGACGGCCTCTTTCTGTACACCATCGTATCATATCATTGTCAGGAACTAAGGAACTGATGGACACAATATAATCTACAATGCAATCACTACTTGGTGCCCTATCTCGGGACAATACTGTGTAGCATACTGTGTATAAGCCAAGCCCCTGGTCATGGTTGGTATGCTCTTCATTAGCGATTTCTCTTCTTGGGCAAGTCCCAAAAATGGGGGATGTAAATCATCCAAACCGAAAACAGGGTGCTGACGAAAGAATAGGGAAGAAAAGAATATGAAAAAAAAAAAATAGCAAGACTCGTATAAACTAGCTGGGCCACAGCTTCCCAACGTCGTCATGATGACGGGGACCGCTATATTTGGGACTACCAGTTGGGGGTGTTTTTTTTTTTAGTTGAGACTTGACTCCTTGCATCCGAGGTGAACGAGCGAATTGGCCGAAATGGAAATGCCCGGCCGGATCCACTGATGACATGAGATTCACGCGACGCCAAAAAAAAAAGTAGGCCAGCTGAAAAAATGATGCGACAGCACAGTCCATGGCGGTGGAACGCCAAGACACCAACATCCCGCTAATCCAGCCTGGAGATGAGCAGGTTGGGACGGTTTTTTTATGCAGAAGTTCAGTCAGAATTGACAGTGAGCCAGATTTCAATTTCTTCTTTCGTTATTGTCTCTCTTTTGCCCTTTTGTTTTGTTTTTTTGCCTAATAATTTGTTGATCTCGTGTCCCGATGCCATAGAACAAAAAAACAAAAAACCCCAGAGGGCACCTTCAAGGTAAAAGGTACTCTATTAAACATACAGTCGGATCGGATCGTAGCCATTACCAATGCAAGGTACACTACTAATCAATAAAAAAAAGAAACACAATGATATCCATGTCGATGGGGGTATAATCCAATGCCTGTGCCCATTAAGAGCGTCCATTCCAGTCCTGCGCGTCTTCCCACTGACTCGCTTTTCTTTCCCGTTCCGTTCCGTTCCCGTCGTGTCATTGCAACATGGTACCTCCCTTCTGAGCCCTCCTCAACCCACTTTCATTGTACTTGGTACGTTTAGTACTGCTGGGGTTGGCCTTGGTGAGGGTTGTAGACAGGCGGCTGCTGCTGAGGCGCATAGCCCTGCTGCTGAGGGGGGAAAGACCCCTGAGGAGTCTGGTGGTAGGCAATTTGCTGGGGGGGCTGATGTTGTTCCTGAGGCGGAGCTTGATGTTGTTGGGGAGTCGCGTGCATGCCTTCCTGCTTGGTATCGTAGCCCTGAGTGATGGGGCCCTGTGCCAGACGAGCCTTGACTTCCTTCTCCTGCTGAATGAGAGCACAGCAGCCACACCAATAGCTGGCGCAGCAATCATTCATTCCGCTGCCCTGGATGCCGAACCGTTCGCGGATTTCACCACGCTTCATCATGGCGTAGCTGGTTGAACAAGTTAGACGGACACTGGCAAGTTACATGAGCAGGCGACTTACATCCAACCACAGCCGGTAACAAATTGGATACCGCAGAAAATCATACAATCACTGTTGCAGTTGTCCGCAGTTTGCATGGTGGGATCGCGCATGCGATCTGACGTCTTGCCGAGCACTGTGACGAGCCGTGTTAGCCAACTTGTCTTGTGGCCTGCCTCTCACTCCCACATGGGGGGAAAACTCACGGACACAGGGCAGAAAAGTGCCGAGCAGGCAGGTGTCGCAAGGACCGCAGCTGCAAAGGCCATTGGACCACTCTTGGTTCTGGACATTGGGTCCTTGGGAGTACTGCTGAGACATTGTAACGGCTCGTTGAGCTTGGTAATGAATAGAATATACTGATCCAGGGTTGACGGAGACAGTGCTTGATCGAGTCAGGACAAGACGCGGCACGAAAAGTTACAGAAGGGCGCAGAGTGTAGAGAGAAGGGCCGCGGGGTGCTTTTAAGAAGGCGCCGCCTGAGACGTGAGAAGGAACTTTCGTCTTGGCAGTACTTCAGGCGCAGGCAGGCCACCGACTAAAACCTTCATTTTAATGACAAGCGACAGGGACACTGGCGGAGACAAGCTTGAGCCGGCTTATCTTGGTGCGCGCCCATCGTACCGTGTGCTCGCGGGGAGCTGCTGCGGGATCCATGCCTGTGGCTTCCTCGAAGCTCCCATCACACAGCTCAGGTGGGCTGTGTACCTGCAATGGACGCAGGAGGACAGCCACGACGCACCTAGGGCGCTTTTAGCGTCCTAGGGCTGACAAGGCGGTGGTGGGGACTGGCGAGGTTCCGGGGTGCCTGGTCGCTGGTCGTCGATCCGCTCTTGGGAGGATTTGCTTGCCGTGTTTCGATCTTCAGACGGTCACTGTACCACCTCAGCTCGCTCCGTCATGAGGCACTGTTGGGTGGACACACGGTTTCCTCGGCTTAAAGCTTGTACACTGCCCGGCTGGGAGCTGAAGGTGCCGTGTTCTGGGATGCCCAGTTCGAGACACTAGTTGGCTGTGAACGGCCTGGGAGCCATACCACCTTTGGCATTTAATTTAGGACGAGTGGGCCTTGCTCGCTACCCAAGAGTCCCAAGGCTGACACGTCGATTGCGGTCTGATTCGGGTCAATTGTTCCCTTGAAGCGGCTCCCCTTGCGATATGCAGACGCTGTCTGTCGTATCTGCTGCCCTGGTGCTTACACCTCTGCTGTACCGGCATTGTGGCCCCAGCTCAAGCTACCCTTTTCCGATGAGATTTTCATTGTAAGGCGTCAATGTCGAGGACGGCGCCTTGTATCTGCCGCCTCCCCAGCAGCTGTCTGTCGACTCAGAATTACATAGTCCGGCGTTACAGTCTTTCCTCCACGTAGCTTCCTTTCCCTCGGCGAGTAGTCATCTTTACTGAAGCCTAGTTTTTCATAGAATTTCAGACCGGCCGTGTTGCTCACAAAGCAGGTGAGCATCACCTTTTCTACCGTCGGGATATTTTCTGCAACGTCCATGAGGTATTGCATCAGTTGAGTGCCAAGTCCTGTCCTGTGGAGTGTCACAACGTTTAGTGTGTGCATTTTGCAACCTTCATCCGAGAATATCCTGGGGCGCCACTGGAGGAGCGCATATGTGATTTTTACGCCGTTTTGGTCCCTTGGCAGCAGCAGGACCGCCAACCAGAGGGCGCCCGTGACTCAGATGACGGAGGAGGGAGTGTTCAGCTAAAACTTACCCTTGTAGCTCCGCCTTCAGGTGGATTTCATAGCAGTACACCACTGGTTCATGATTCTCAAATGTTGGCATCATCGAGGTAAATCCTTTGATGACACCGTCTGCATCCTTGACGAGAATGTATCGCAGGTCTGGCGATCGCATCTCCTTCTTCTTCATCGACCCGTGCCACCCTAGCGACGAGCTGCGATAATGAGCACCACTCGTCTCATCGACAAGGTTGAGGCAGGCGTCCAGCTCGTCATTGGATAAGTTGTCTGGCCGGGACAGGCTCAGCGTGTAAGCCGCCTGTGTGCGGGGATGTGTCCATCGTGGCCAGCTATCACTGCTGCATGAGGAGAGACGTTAGATTTGCGCCTTGTCTGGCCCCCAGATTTTGGGCACACACCCATTCTCACCTTGGTTTGGTGTATTCCGTGACAAAGTCATCGTCAGAAGCCTTGTTCGCCGTCTCAATTGGATGCACTGGTTTTTGCCGCTGCCGCCTTCCACTGCGTGTCGTCTTCGGCACCTCGGATTCAGGACCAGGCTCAGACACGCGTGGCTCTGCAGAATTGGCCTCCGCCATTGGTTCAGCGCCTCCCTCAGCTTTTTCAGGTGGTGTTGTAGAGTATAGACAATGAACGTTTCTTTACAGCCTGGCCTGTGCTGGCGACACCACCACCAGAGACCACTGAAAGACAGACGGAACCAAGCTCCACCTCCCGGTGACAGGCGAACGCGATGCTACGATTAGCCGAACCTTTTCCGCCCAGAAAATGAACTTGTGAAGCCCATTTCATCATCTAAGCCGGAGCAGCCTGAAAGACCCAATTCCTCTTCCCAATGAGGAAAATACCGGTGGCATGGTTTTTAGTACGCGTGCGCTGATCTTGAGCCGTGGCTATGCCACCCGCAGAGGCGGCTCCCGCTTCAATGGGACCATGAATTTGGACCAGGTATGATGCCGCTCTGGGTTCCTGTGGCGGCCTTTACTGTTTGATAGGATATAGTGCTGATGCATGCCGTGGCCTAGTTTATCCAACGCGGCAGAGTTCTCTCGCTCTACCGAACCATTCTGCGTGGTACCAAGGCGATATCCGACCCAACTACCAAAGCAGAATCTCGCAAGTTCGCCCGTGATGAGTTTGAAAGACATCGGGACGTGACAGATGCGGTACGTTTCTTTGAACTCTTATCCGGCATGGCGTGGGCGGAGTCCCGGTGGCTAACACTACTAGTAAAAGGCTCACGTGAGATATCTCTTGTCGACAGGCAAGACAGAGTGGGAGGGGATGGAGAGGTATGTCGGTAGTATGTAATATAGCAATAGTTGTACATGACGGATGTTCCCAATGATTAGGTCACCGTCCGGACCTCTAATTCCCGGGCTTGATGCATTATCCTTCATCCAAGCCTTGTATGTCATCTATATCCATGCCGTGGGATATCTTGGCCGCTTCGAATGCTCGTCTCATTGCCGTCATATGCCCTCCATATCGTACAAGTCTCAGTCGTCATGTCCCATCAACTCCGCCGCCAGCTTAGCCCTGTCGCTGCTTGTGTCGGGGATTTGCCTTGCAAATAATGTAAAGGTATCCGTTGTGTCGCTTGCCAGCCTTTCGTCGGACGACCTAAAAGATGCAAAGTCAGCCCATCATGCGGGACCTTCTTCAGCAGCGACACAGGCCAAAGTGGCCGGCCTAGAAAGACCAATGCAGCTCTAAAAGATTTTGCCATACCTTGCAGTGTTCGCAGCGCTTCTTGACAGAGCTGTGGACCTTCATTCCTCGGGTCTGTTGCATCAGGGCGGTTGGCGCCGCTGCAACGTTGGTGCTGGCGAAAAGCGAGGGGATGGCACCCATTATTGAGGAGGGACCCCGGGTCGTGAATGCACCGATGGCATTGCTTGGTCGCAACGTCCTCACGGACAGCGAAAGGTTTCGCAGGAGAGATGCCATCGTGGTTTCGTTGCGGCAATGGTTGGACCAGGATTCTTGGTGGTGTCGAGGTTTCTGCAAGGACCTGGTTGGACAATCCATCATCACCAAGTCACGTGCACTCCCCATCATACTACTTCACACTACTTCATACTACTCTCACCTTCACTACTCGCCCTCAGGAAAATCGCATTGCATGAATAGCTTTTTATTTGATTCGTGTCGTGATTCCTACATACGATTTAAGTTCCAATTCCAATTCCAGTTCCAGTTCCAATTCCAGTTCCATCCTGTAAAATCCTCCAACTCAATTTCCATAATTCTCCTCAGCCAACCAGGCATTCCCAGTCTTGGTCTCGAACCACATACCAAACTGGACCAGGCCAAAAGGGCATGCTCGTTTCCTTTGGAGACTCTGTTGCCACCTCCATCCCGTTGCCTCATTAATGCCAGCTTCCCTTTCCAGTTCTCAATTATCGCATAAAACACAAAAACATTTCCTTTCTGAGCACCATGTGTCGCAACTGTTCTTGTTATAAGCGAATCGCAGAAAGGTGCATCTCGAGTGACCAGCCGACAAAACAATGACCGGTGGTGCGTTTTTACTATCAATGACATAACTTGGGTCATGGCTGTGAAGTCGGAGAGCAAAGGCAATATCCGTTGTTCAGGAAATGGCTCCCGTGGAGTGTTTGGTCAGTGACCGTGATGGTTTTTTTTTTTTTTTTTTCATTTTCAATTCTGTTTTTGATCTTCTCCTACTCCATCATCACTTAGGGATCTCCAGATGAAGTTCCCGTGATGAATTGGCTCTGATTCGTATGGAGTAAGGCGACTTACTCGGAGTCCGAGGACGTGATGAAGCCCTTGAGGCTCATCGCCTTGTAAATGATCGGCGCAAACTCGAAGCCATAGCCGAGAGGCCCGACTGCGCGTCGCTGGCCTTCAAAATCGCTATTCGGCTTACCTTGGTCCACTCGAAGAGACTTGAGGGGAGCAAGGGTCCCCTGCCAATCCGAATAGATATCCGAGAGAATCTGAATCGTAATGCGGTTAACATCCGTAACCATGGCTTGGTAAACAGCTCGAGTTTTTGCGGTCACCCATTCCCGACCCAAAATGTCGTCAAGGGTAGGAAGCTTCTGAAGAGAATCTTCATGAAGCTTATTGTCCCGAACAAGCTCATACATGTACCGAGGCTGGTAGAGCTGACCAGCTGCATTGACTTGAAGACCGGGCTGCGGGCTCCGGATGTCCTGGTTGGTTCGCAGTCTAAAAAGTCCATGGGAAGAAGAGGGCATAGGTGCATCACAGTTGAAGTCCTTTGGGTTCCACTCAGGGAAAAGGTGGTTCAGAATTGCAAGCAATTCTTGCTTCTGGTGGTCGTCCTCCATGTCCATTGTCTTACGCAAGACGCATCCAGCGCAGACTCTGACTTGAGGAGCCGCAATTCGAGCATTCTGGGTAAAGAACTCTTCCGGCATTTCGTGTCCGCACGAAGAGCAAAAGAACAGGGCAGAGGCCATGTGGACACTGTAATACATGGGCCAGTCGTGAGTCTGATTCTCCAGTCCCTGGCGGACCTGTCTCAAGACGTCGTACAACGACTCCCGCTTCGAGTTGGCATCAGCTTGGGAAACGTTACCGGCTGTGCTCTCGTTGAGATGAAGATGGCGAGTAAGGGCATCCAGAAATATCTCAGGAGTCATCGCGATGAGGGGCAGCTGAGAGAGGTACTTGCGAAATGCCTTTCCTTCTTTGAACAGCAACCCGATCCCCATCTGCCGGGCCTTCAAGAAGGCCTCCAAGACAATTCGCAAAATGCCACGTTGAGCGACTTCATGATTCACAGCGGACCAAGTCACACCGTACGCAGCAGGAGGCTCAGACTTATTGTCTTTGTACGGCTTCCCGGAGTTGTAGTGGGGAAAAAAGTCCAGAGAGTCAATAGGAAGCTGATTCTCAGACTCTCGGTAACAGTTGACCTCGTGAATCAAGTCCAGGAGGGCAATCACGTCCCCAAAATTAATCATGGGACAGTCATAGATACCGATCATGGTAACATTGGGGCAGGAGCGGAGTATGGTTGCCACCATACGTCGGTCGAGGAGAGGAGTGTTCAAGAAATGAAGCGTTTCAATCTGGTCCTTCCGCTTGTGAATCGCGCCAACTTATCTGGTGTTAGAAAAAGATGACACTCTTGTCAAGGATAAACGACTTACGTAGATGGAGGAGCCCGTCGAGAGCTGTCTGGGCATAGGGTCGATAGACTAGGTCTTGGCAGGGCTCCAGGGCGTTGACCCTGCTTTCGAGATCCTGGATATGCGGGAGCGAGCGAACTGCCTCCACGATGGATTCGGAATAGATGGTGGACATCAGAGAAACGCGGCCGAGCTGGGCGGGGTCGGGGGACTTTCGATCCGAGCTCCAGAATGGAACTGTTGGGCCACACAAATTGTGAATTTGGCCGATGATATGCATAACCCGCTCCTTGGCTACTTTTTCAGAAATCCCACCCGCGTCAACCTCGTCTCTAATGCGACGGATGGTGTATTCGGGGTTGAGAGCAATGAAAACCGGACCCTGTGGGCTGCCACAAAACTCCTGGGCAGAAAAATCCCAAAGAGCCTATTTTTTTTTCTCAAATTAGACGGGCACGAAAAGGGTTACACTATGGAAGAACTAACCATGGAAGTGGACATCATTGCCCATCCCTCTGGGTAGCCCGCAGCCAGCGACTCAAGAGTCTTGTACCCATCGGAGGCAACCATCTCACCGATGGCGGAGCCGAAGGGCATCATCCCAGAGAGGGCTCTCCGAATGTCATTTGGAATTGCGTTGAGATCATCCAAGTCGACTTCATCTCGAGTGAGCTATATGTGACATGTCAGTGTTGAACTATGCAATTTGGGGAAATGAAATTAGGTGTTTACCGCAGTGAAAAGTGCACTATATGTGTATGCACCAAGGTTGGCAGAATGGTTGCCGGTCATGTACTCGTCACGGGTAGGACGCTCCTCGAAAAGCTTAATGGTGTCTTCCCACTCATGGATAAGCTGCTCCTGAGTCTTAGTAGTAATTTCAGGGGCGAACCCGAATACTTCGAGGCGTTGTCGAGACAATTGCGGATTGTAGACCTGGTAATCTTAAAAAAAAAAGTTAGGAAGGAAAGAAATTTGTGGGAGATGAGATTATGAACATACTATTTACCGGATCCGCCGTCGGAAGCTGGCGAGAAGGCATATTGACGTCCTGGATCTGGCTGTCCTTGATTTGTGTCGTTTTTGATGGTTGACCTGCTTTCCCGCCGCCTAAGTCAGCTTTCGCCTTTAGCTTATTTTTTCTTCTTGGCATGATGTGAGGTAATCCGAGATAGAGGATGAAGATTTCAATTGATGGGGAGATGAGGATGGGGGATGGGAGAGAAGCTCGAGGGCGTCAGGGAGGTTGGGTTAGGGGATTGTCATGCTGAGGCCGCTGGAAGCGACCCGACGGGTGCCTGCATGACTTGCTGAAAGGGGTGAAATGGGAGTGAAAGAGGGGGAGCATGGGCCCGCCAAGGTACCGGAAATGTGAAGCGGCATATGGTAGACTGTTTGACAAGAGCCTCTGATTATGCAGGATAATCGATGGTCTTTTCCCACAGGATCGGTTTGGAACAACAGGGAGGGCGTGCAGGATTGGGAGGGCGGTGGACAGGGAAAATAGTGAGGGAGATGAAAATTAAACGTACCTGCCTCTGCTAGAGTAGCTGCGTGGAAGGAAAATAGAACCTGGCTAGAACGAATCTTCCGATGTTCCAAGCTAGAGAAGCAAAGTATCGGTAGCTCTTCTCAGTTCTCTGAGAAGTAGAAACAAAAATACTGCGTTTTTGGCTGTTCCTTGAGATGGGAACGTTGTGTTGAGTCAAGGAAAAACAAAATGGACGTCGTCGTAGACTTGACGTTCTGGAAGCAAGTTAGAAGATGTCAAGACTGGCAAGATTTCTCAACAATACGCGCCCAAAATTCAGAATCTATTCTGACTGCAAGATGCTATTAAGTTAATTAGCTTTGAGCACGCAGAAACACAACAAACTTGTACATACTTTTGTTGGACGCGTCCTCAAAATCGTGACCAACTAGGTAGTCAACTTCTTGGTGTTGTCTTCGTTTCCGATAGGGTTGGTACCCCCAAAAAGGCCAACTTCTACCAAAATCAAAGCCCTGTATGAATGTTAGTGGTGAAAGATGCGCAATATTTACTGTGAACCCGCATCCTGCCCCGCAAAGGATGACGAGTTTGGCCATTCCGCGAGGCCAACGAGTTTGAGTCTGGAGGAAGAAGATATTCCAAGAGAAGGGGAAAAGAAAAACAGATGCCTGTACTTCAACATATGGCATAGAGTGATGGAAAATTTTCCCATTTCGAAACGGGAGTGCCTGTCCAAGATTGGGCCTCGAGAACAAAGGGATGGCCCGGGCCCACGAGAAGACTCGATGAGAGGACAGGAGAATAGTGAAAGGATAATGGGATATCAGACCACACAGAGGTCGAGGCTGTGTTTATGCAGAAACAAAACAAAGAATGAGGCTTTTGGGCGTGGGTATTGCGTGACGCTTCCGCGAAAAGGGGCAGGTTCGTCCGGAGTAGGAGGAAGAAAGAAACTGTGGCACGTACCTGCAATCAAAATACAAGTCGATGGAAGTATGAGAATGATGAGATGAAGAAAATGGATGGATTTTGGTGCTCAGAAGACCTGGAATCCTACCACAAGAGCGGAGTTGAGTGGTGAAGGAAGAAGAAAAGGGGAGAGAGAAGGGGAGAGAAGAGGGGGCCTTTTAGGAGGGGGGGCTTGACGACCGTCAAGTGAGCAAACAAACAACTCTGCACGGTGATGTGCCACTTCCTAGGTGCTTAGATAACTCAGAATAATACAGAGGCATTGATGTGTGTGCATAGGGCTAATGCCTAGTTTGACCTACGTGCTCACAGCCAGGGACTTAGGCTTTAGGCCCCGAAGGTTGCAGTGAGGCCTTGTAGTCTCTATGATGGGAATCTGGTCAATTCTGAAGCAGTACTTTGTTCCAATAGGATGGATTGGGGGATGTGAGAGAACAATTACGTTGTCCCGGGAATTAATAGTGGCCTGCTCCCTGCATCCAGTCGCCCTGGTACCGTACCAGAGCATCGAACGTATATAGGACGTTCCGTAATGAAGCCCGGATAAAAATCCCTAGTGCAGTAGATGTTGTGTTAGAGCCTACGTGGTTCCCCTGAAGCATACTATCCGTTGCCCTCCAAGCTCCCCCCTAGTGCCAGTTGGACGTTGCTATGCATTCGTGTACCCCATCCCCACCGTGGCATCGTCATCTTTCTAGTCATTCATTGGATCAAAATAATCCATAGAGGCATCACACGCGAGCCCCAGACAATCCATTTCCATTCAACAGCAAAAGTTTCTCGAGCTCCCCACCCCAAGACACCATCTCGAAATGTTGCTGTGTTCCAAGCTAGCCCCCTTTCATCTGGATGCAAAACAATGGACAAAGATACAGCCACTTTATCCAGAACATCTCGACCGACATTCATGAGAGAGAACAAAGCACCAGGGCGAAGTGGCTCACCAAGAGGTCAGAGCAGGTGTCTCCACGAAGGCCCAGCAGGAAATCGCAATTCATCACACCTTCTGGGTCACCAGAACCATCCTTTGAAGATGCCCACCCTAACCAGACCTCATAGGCATCACCGATACCTGAACCCGATGGAGCTTCTATCCAAACAGCTGATGCAGCGTCAATATTACATCCCATCTACCATAGAACGCGCCTATGGATGCCTGCTAGACTAGGCTTCACAAAGAAACACGAGAAAGATCATTTCGAACGCATATCAGAAGCCTCGAAGATCCCTTTCTTATATCCTAAGACTTGAGTCAACTATAGCAAGTCTAGACACGAAACAGAACGCGAGAGAAGATGATTGTTCTGGCTGACTCGGACGAGCCTGGTTCAGGAGTTTATTCACCGAGGGATGTTTACTTATCCCGCTAAGTACCCCTGGGCAATCTGTTAGATCGAAAGGCTCTGAATAGGATGCTCTATCCGATCAAGTTGACGTTGAACAACGGCAGACTACTGGAAGCTGCATTGCTGCACGCCGCCCCTGTTCAATGGCAACAGCTACACTTCAGTGGCTAATCAAGATCAGCCGAGCACCTCGCCAGTGATCGTTGCAGACATAGAAATAGAGTCAGAAACAAATGATCAAGGGCCGACTTATCAACGAACTGGGCATCGTATTCTCAAGGGGGTCACGAGTAAGCGAGGCGCCTGCTGTACTATCCCAACAGATGGTTATCATTTTGAACCCATTTCACGAACAAAGAACTCTGACAGTTTTTATAGACAGGAATAGTATCGGATAGCAGAAGCCGAGTCGAAATCACAATCATTTTTTCAAAAGGCCCCAAGAGCCCTGCCGAAGAGAGAGAGTCAACGCCGAGATCGAGCCGAATACCTACATTGGATAACTACATGTTCCACTTCCAAATCTAGAGCTACATGATGGAGCTCATGTAATGTCTGTTCCATACTGCATAGCTACAAGTTTTAAAACCTACACTGCAATACGTGTTGGATGTAGATGACCCAGGCTTCGCGCCGTGGGCAAGACAACACAGGGTGAAAGTATCCATGCATTGTCACGACTGTTAGATAACAGGAAGAAATAATCAGGAAATGACACGAATACATCCGTTCGTGGTGGCTTGCTACGGACTCACCTGGACTCATCGCCGATTCCTGACAAGACAGACCACGACGAGCGAGGGTGGTCAGAGATTGGGGACATCACCAAGAGTAGGCCTGGACATCACAACCTAGGGGCAGTCATGCTAACTACTGGGCAGAATCTGCCGCTACCGAAGGTTTCACCCACAGCTGTCTTATCAAAGACTTGATACTCGCCATTCCCGGCTACGAACCGCTTATTGTATGGTGCTAGAGCTGCTGACGACACGTCACATCCCTCAGCCATGCTCCATACCACTTTTACACTACTTCCTCAGAACCCCCAAGGTCTGGCTGGGATCTACGAAGCCCTAAGGAGTCTATAATTCGTGTGGGAGAGTGCTTCTTCAAAGGCAGGAAAAGAAGACCCAGGAAAGAGTTGCAAAAGCCGGCATTCGGATGAATGACATGCAAAATGATGCTGTTATGTAATGCGTAACAGAGCCGGTCTCGATCAAACGGACCTCCGAGTCTACCGCCGACGCCAACTTCGAATCACATCCTCGATATGCATAGCTCGACGTGGTGCGTCGAAGCACACACATGGCTTCCCCACACACATCCGAGACAGGTTAACCGCAGTTGACGACGGCAGGTTCCCGGCCAATGCAACTAGCAACACGCCGTCTGTATCTTTCCCACGACGACGCCATCCACACTGGCCAAAGTTCCTCCCCCGCCTTGATAGGTTCCGACGTCATCGGGCAAGACAAGCTCGCTTGGTCCTCATCCCGCCCCGGTCAGTACATCATTTTAGAGTGGAAGGGTCGGCCACAAGGGGCGACGGGGCAGGGCGATTAGGCCACATGGGAGGGCACATGTCCACTCTGCACGGGAGCGGGGGCTGCATGAACGTTATGGGACAGCACGTTCCATCACTGCCAAGCAAGACACTGAAGAGGGCTGTGATCACCGATAGGACGCAGACGGAGCGTTTTGGCATGCAACTTTACCACGGAACAAGGCGGTGGGTAGGAGGGGCATGAGAAGCGAGGGTGGTGGTGTGTGACCAGCGCCTCCGTCATCGGTTTGTGGGCGGCTGTATCAACTGTAATGGGTGGGATAGCATAGGGCACGAGATCACTCAAGCCGCGGCCGACGAAGTATATTGTCAGGCCTTTTTTTATTTTTTTTGCCTAGAGCCAAGGCAGATCGACCACATCCACGCGGAACGCCGCGAGGATAAGGGTATGCCGGGCACTGTACCGCACCACGTCACATATCATTGGGTGTGGGCTGGGCTTGGTTCCGCATGCTTGCTTATTGCCATTTAAGTCAAATTTCAAAGCCAAGAAACGGCCAAGATTTATTGTGAACCTTAAGGTCGCGGCTTGGCCCAGGTGCTAGTACATTGTCTTCATGCTTCTAACGGGAGTGAAGCCCAGACTGTTGTGCCGCCGGAAGCCTAAAAAAAATTTCAAAAAAAAAATTCACACAAACCTTGCCCAACGGGGTGCAAGATCTTCGCCGTGAAGGCAAGGTACGGTACGGTACGGAACGAATACAAGGGCAGGGCCTGCCCACGACGCCCCCACTGGCTCACCGGCGCACGAGGTGGAAAAAGAGTCAACAAAGCGGTAAGACGGAGGTACGACAAGTTCCAGCGGGGGGTGCCATGATCCGATGCAGAGGCTGCAACGACCTCACACCACCACCATGGGAGCGACGAAAACACATGTATCACACCGCGGATAGTCTCGGTATCGGGCGTCTCGGAGGGTTGCACTTAAGCCCACTCCGAGAAGCTCCTCCCGGGACGCCACTCTCGGGATTTAGGCGGATCCAGCAGCAATTCATCAAAAGTCGAGACGAACTCCATGATTTAATCTTCATTTCACCCACGCACGTTCGCTCCATATGCGATACGGTGAGTGCACTTTACATGAGGCGATCGGGGAAAAACGCATAGATAGTATAAACGCGTACTTAAAGCTTGAGGTTCTCGGCTAGCGGAGTGAACTTGGATGACGACTGAATCAGGCGACTTCCTCGATCCAACATGATAGAGTTGCCTATATGCAAGAAAGAAAGAAAAAACGTTATGCGACAACACATGACTAGACGGATGTTCCGGGCCATCACAGTAAAAATGCCCTACAGAGCAGAACAATCAGATGTGTATGTGTGTAGCAGCATGTAGCCATACGAATGAGGCCAACCCGTCCCCCACCAGCTATTCCTTGAAGACCTTGCTGGAATCATCACGAGCTGGATCACGATGACACACACAACAATTGCGAGATGACGCTTCAAAATGGGGGAGGGGGGGGGGACAAAGAAGGCGGTGGGGCTCGCCATACATTCGCATAAACCATCCCAAGCAAGTCGCAATGTGGCCGACAATTAGGCATCGGATTGCCTTGTGGACCCAACGGAGTTTCCTCTTGATGGCGAATTGATCATCGAGGGGGCAGTGAGCTAGAGCCAACCCCTCAGCGGCGACAAGGACGAAGTGCTCCCAGCCCAGCATGTCCCTTGTTGTCGGTCTAACCCCCGGCAGATGATGATACACGGCGAAAGGAAAATTGTGGTCTAGATTAGTGGATCAAAATGGATGAAAGGGTGCATGGAGGATCGGGAATGCAACGGCGGCAAATGAGCGAGGCGCCTGGGGCCATCGAGACCAGCGCAGATTCCATGAATGGCATCATAATGTCGCCTCCCATCTCGGTAGTACACATTGCTTCAAGCAGAAACTGAGGCAACACGATTAGATCGGTAGCGACCACGGCTAGAAAGGGGCAAAATCCACTGAGCCTCAAACGGCAGACGAGCGAGGCTCTTGTTTGGCCTTGTATCGAAATGAATCGGGCCAAGTCCTAATTTCAGCAGCCGACGGAGCCAGCCTTGGTCAGGTCCCTCGGACCATTAGGGTGCCGTAGTTCGGGGTTAAGATTGAGAGGCTTGAGAAGCGGCCTCGTGACAGTCTTGACCGGGAACCTGAGACGATAGCAAAAAGGTTGTCTGCCATCTACAGAGCCCGACAATGCGAGGCGGGATTTCGAGCATGAGGGCATGAGTGCCAAATGTTTCCCAAGGGACTGATGTTTGGGAATTAGATGAGGCGTCCAGAGACAGCCGGGGGTGCCATGGCTTGACGGAAACCATGTTGAAATGATGCCCTCTGAATTGAATGGTTGAGAGCTACGCCCCAACCCAAAGAGGGCATGGCAATAGTTCAGCCCAGGGGACCTCCGTTTTGAGCCAGAGGCTGCAGGGATCTCGGCTTGGTCCCACAAGCCGGCGCCAAGCCAAAGCGTGGTTGAGTGACGGGCAGGTGGATCTCGATGGGATTGCCCAACATCCACCCAAGGACCGTGTGCGGTGATCACGGTGTGTCCCAGCATTGGGTACATTGGGTTTTCGTAAGTGTTTCTAGTTTTCGTTTGTGCCAGTTGGTCCTCTGGCGACGACGGCGACATCAGTTTCAAACAGACCAGAAGCACACGGCGCACATGTCTCAAACATCGCAATCAGGCGGATGATGAAAACACATGAAAAGAAACAATAATAAAAAGGTCTTGAAACAGGAGGGTACTGCTGTGCCGTGATGGAAATGTACATACGGACCACGTCCGAGGCTGTAAACGCCTTGTGGCACCATTCCACCATTTGCAAAGCACGAGGCGAATGAAGACACACCAGGGCTGACACCGTTTTGGCCCACCGTTATAGTTTACGTGATGTGTCTCGGCGATGGTCCCCAGAAGAACGGGATATCTGCATGTCTTACTTTTTCAAATGCCAAGGTACCTTCCCCAGTGAGAGTGGCAGGCCAGGAGATGCCAGTATGTATTTTTAGGGTGCCTGAGTCAATGTACCTGAAGGAATGGACAAATACATGCGGTGAGAACCTAGCAACGGCGAGAGGAGGGGACGATCAGGATGGCGGAAAATCTGGCCAAGCCTTGCCTGGCCTTGCCTGCATTCATTGGAGGTCAAAATTCATGGGTTGTGCCTTCCGCTTTGCATGCAAAATATAACGCGCACAGGATAGTACCTGCCATTACTGTACAAGGACAGGTGCAGGATCAGGACCACCCAGACTGGCACTATTCACAAAGCCGGGAGCGCCACCTTGGCGAACAAGTCACCTGGACGAGGGGAGGAACGTTGTGAGCCACGAGCCTGGAGCTGAGGCTCCAGTCGAGATCGAGCCAGCGTATGGAGTGGCTGAAGCGAGGGCGCGGGAGTAGAGGGCATGGCAATTCAGTGTGGATGGGTGGGTTTGAGGGTTTCTCGGTGCGGATTGGCTACTTGGAGCATCTGGTGTGAGTGGGGAGCCTTGTGCGGAGCACCACGAGTTGCATCGGTGTGTGTCTGATATTGCCTTGAAATGCAGGCCAGACGGGTGACAACGGTAAGGATCTTTACATCCAAGTTGAAGGAACATCTGCTTGTTTGTTGATCGGCAGAAAGATTGCAGGGTGCCACTGCTGAGTTTTTTTTTTTTTTTTTTTCGTCCTCTCCAGTCAGATGCAGGGGTGTTGCAGCGATTCACACATTTCGCACCTCGACCACTCGCCCCCGCGATGGCCAGACCAACCCAAGGGACAAGAGAACGGGCCATGGCGGGTTGTCGTCATATCCCATGTTGCCTCTGATGCCCGTGCCATGCTCGTCATGCTCGTGTGCTCCTCCTCCTGCAGCTTCCCCTTCCCGTGCATCTACAGCACAGTATCTGCAGGGCGAGCGAATGACAGCCTATCCCAGGCCCCCCAACGTCTCAAAAAAATTATTTGGGCACTGTCCTAGGTGTCTTGCAGTGGACTGGCGATAATCGAGGGCACTGGAAAGGATCCGTCATAGGTGCCGTGGGGACTGACTTATAGGGCAGGCATCGGGCCCCCGTTTATTACGACGTTTTTACTAGCGTGCCATGTCGGTACTTGAGGGGCTTACACCAAGCTCCCAGAAGCAGGGCTCCGGATTACCTTAAACGTACGGAGTCGTTGTATCAAACAAAGTGGGATAAAAGCAGTCAACAATGGCGCGTCGCTTGCTGAGAATGCCGCTTCCCGGTGGCCGCGGGGCTGCAAGATGGAACACACGATTGACTAGCTGGTCAAAGACTGGATACCGCCGATCGTGATGGAGGGTCGGCCGTGGACGACGACTGGACAGGCGAGAATTGGAGGATGGCGCTTTGAGCTTCCGGCGAGCGTGACCTGATATGACATGACCTGGCCTGGCGCTTGGGTGCATGGCCAAGGTTCCAACGTCCCCCAAAGCAGCAAAGGTCTTGCCCCAACAGCCTGCGACGAAGACAGCCAAGACATTGATGCTTTGCTGTTGGTCCATGATGTTTGGATGACAAATACGTAACTAGTCGGCATCAAGCCACAGAGGGGAAAAGAGAGTCGAAGAAGGATGAGCCTGTGCCGCGCATGGTGACTGGGCAGGGTCGACGGAGCCAGGCTATTTGTCTCTGACAGGCTGAGATTACGATTATATTGTAGCTCATGGCTGCCCAGGATGTGGATGGCACAAATGGGGCTCAGGGCTCTTAACCGCCTCAGAGGTCAAAAGCCGAGCTACTGAAGAAGAGTGAGCGAGAGCGTGGTGTTGAGAGGTACGTGTCGAAACATTTTCCTGGTACCCCTGGAGATTGTGGTTATTATTTTTCTGTCCTATTGTAATGGCGATCCACCCGAAACCGCGTCAAAGGTCCAAGGCGGTTGATGAGGTGCCGGCACGGATCACTTGACGGTATCGGAGGAGCAGGGGAACAGGGTCCAGGAAGATTATTTAAGTGGGCTTGATCCATGCACACGAGCAAGGGCCTTTGCAGCCCCAGAGTGCAGTAGGGAGAGAAGAGGGCCTGATGATGATTGCAGCCAAGGAGGGACTCAAAGGACCAGGTGATTTTTTACAGTACTGGGGTGGGTGGATTTTGGCTGGGTCGATTGTTATTAGGTGCGACCCTAACCCCCGAGCAAGCGAGAGTAAGCGTGGGACGAGGGCGAGAAGGGGGAGACGAGAGTCTGATACGGTGAAGAATAAGAAGCAGACGAAGAAGAAAGACCAACGAGTGGGTTTGTGCGGGAGACTGGAGGCGAGCATGGCACTGACAGATGAGTATGGCCTGTGGGGAGAGATGCCAATGCGATTGGAGGTGGTTGAAGATCGATATTGGATGGCGGCCGGTGGTCTACTTGGCCCAGCAACAACGGGTCCCCTGGGGTCCCTTGGGGGGGCTAAAAATTGCAACCGGTGCGTGCAAGTGAGATTTGATATTTGCGAATATTGACCCGCCGTGGGTTGAGTCGACTTTGTGCGGCGGACTGGCTGCGAAGCTTTGCGCCAGGTGTGGGTTCCTGGGCTCGGGATGAGTCAGTGGGTGGCCGCCACGAGGGGAAACGGTGAACCAAAAGGAGTAAAGCGAGTAGTACGCGGTAGGGCAAAGTACGAATAAGGATCACCTTAGCAGGCAATGGCAGATTCCGGCCGGAGGATGGCCGCGATGGTAGTTACATCAGGTATCGCGGTGCAGGTGAGGAGGAGAGCAAGAGCCTAACGCCAGGTGCACGGTTGGCGGCTGGAGCTGTGTGGTTACTGCGTAAGCCGCAGCCATTGGCCGGCACGTTTTGGTTTTTGGCATGGCACTTGACACCCCTGGGGGAGAACAGGGCAGCGCACCCAGGGACGGTACGGTACTCCGTACATGGAGATTGAAGACGGGCGTGGTTCCGCGCTGGGAAGACGTCGGCCACCGAACGAGCAAGGAACTTTTCTCCAGAGCGATAGGGGGATGGGAGAGGATGACAGGGACATTCACGGAGGGCAAAGCAGATCAGAGCAGAGGCATGACGACGTGGCATGGATATGGGAGATGCAAAGTCCCATCTGGCGAGCATGGCTATGTTTTATCTTTGCTTTTAATATCGTGATTGACTGGTACTGAACGGCAATGCTCCCGGCGACGGGGGAGGGGAAGGCGGCAAGCAGAGCTTGGTCCAACGAGCCCATTGCACCGTTGATTGATTCGCCCGTAACATGGCATCTGTACATGCTTCGCCTGACCCGACGGTACCGCACCGTAATGTACCTGGCATGACGGACAGAGAGCATACTCCCATCCGTGTACGAAGCCATGTAAGTACGTGGCAGCCAAACCGCATGTTGAAAGTGCCACTGCATTTTTGGTCCGCGGCTAGCGCTCGCTGGTTGGTTGTATCCGGGCCACCTAATCTGGAACTCTGTAGGACTGGGTCCCCATTATGGAGGCGGCCGGCAGCACAGTCGATGGGTCTCTTCTCTGCAATTTCAGGCCCACTCGGTTCAAGATTGCACGGGCCAGCGATTTGCCCAGCAACAACCAAACAAACGGGAAAAAAAGGAGAAGGGGACGAAAAGGAGAAAAAGAAACACCAACGAGTGACTCGTTTGGGGATATGCAACGGAGAAGCAGAGAGAGACGGGCTGGTTTAGTTGAGCCCCCAGCCACTGGTTGACGGGGATGGCCGTTAAGCAGGCGAGTCGGGTATCCTGATCAGCGGCTGTTGTAAGGGATGAGTGGGTGGTGGAAGCATTGTTCATCAGCCTAGAGCCCCGTGCTACTGCTACGTCCGTACCTGGGCTAGCGCTCAACCACAGGGCCGTCCATCAGTCGTGCTAGAAAACTGTAGCGCCTACCGCCAACTGATACAGGGGACCACAAGGGGAAGTAGTAAAGGGGATGGCGCTCGCATCACCCCAGTCAGCCAAGCCGGTCCACGGTGCCAACTATCTCGTCTAGTCAGGGCAAACGGAGATGGGATTGACGATTCAGTTGATTGAATGAATCCGTGGACTGATGGTGCGCGGAACCATTGCATGCTAAGAAATTAAGGCGGAAGAAGAATGAGAATATTGAAATGAGGTGTCTGCGGCAAACGGTGCAATGTTGACTGCGGAATCAAACGTCGATAGTATGGAAAACATGTACAGTGACTGTATCTTGTCTCGTATGGTGCATGCTTTTTTTGACACTCGATCCCAAAGTCGCCCAAGCCAAGGCCAGTTGTAGCCCAAGCCGCCCAAGCCCCCATGTTCAGTTGCCCAGACCCATGCCCAGGCCCTCTGCTATCCCAGTCCGGGCTTGTTTGGCTCTCCAGGTGCGATTCAGGACGCAGCAGGCGAAGAAGGAAAAAAAAACTTGGTTCAACACCACCCTCACAAGCCCCTATCCAGCCACTCAGAGCGCCCTCTCGTTCACGAAGAGCATCCACTGCCCGTCGCCCACTGAAGCCCACTAGACGCTAACCCCATCGACGCCACGACCACCCGAACCCACTGAAAAAACGCCCACGCCATGCCCACACACGCCCTAGCCAACCCTGCACACTTTCCGCAGCGCACACCCCCCTGGATCGCCCACGCCCTCCTCTCCCTCCATTCTCTCTGACTCTCTCCCTCCTTCACGCCTCGCGCCCACCGAGCACGACAACAAATAAGTAGCCCAACGTCCCACTGCTTCCTCCCTCCCTTCTTCTCCTCCCTTCCTGCTCTACCAGCTTTCTTCAGTCTCATCCGACACTCCAGACCAACGTCTATTTCTGGATCATCTTTCTTTTTTTTCTTTATACCAACGTCTTTATTTGTTGTGATACCCAATCCCCTTTGATACCCCTATCCAGTATTCAGAATGGCCGAGGAACAGAAGAACGTCGAGGTCCCCCAGGAGGTCAAGCCTGAGACCACCCCTGCGCCTGCTCCCGCTGAGGAGACCCCCGTCGAGAAGCCCGCCGAGGAGACCAAGACCGAGGAGACTCCCGCCGAGGACAAGGCTGCCGAGGAGACCAAGCCCGCCGAGGGTGAGGAGGCCAAGGCCGAGGACAAGAAGGAGGAGGTCAAGCCCGTCGAGGAGGGCCACCTGAGCCACAAGGCCCAGGGCCTGAGCTTCCCCAAGTATGTCATCTCGAGCAGCATGTCTGCGCAACCGAGATCGTTGTCAAATACTAATCACGTCACTGCAGGAACCTGATCGCCAGCAAGGAGTTCTTCTTCTTCGGTGTCGAGGCCGTCGAGGCCAAGGCTCTCGCTGCCTACCTCAAGGCTGAGAAGTCTCTCGAGACTGCCCAGCACAACGTTGCCTGGGCCACTGAGACCGGCAAGGGTCTCCTTTTCGTCGGTGACAAGAAGTCGCCCTCTGGTGTCATTAGCCTGGTAAGCTTCGGATCCACACAGGTGCAACTGCCGGCAGTTTAAGCTAACAGCATGTCCCCACAGGCCGATGCCACCGAGCCCGAGACCGATGGCTCCAACAAGTTCCACCTGACCTCCAAGGGCAACAAGCACACCTTCAAGGCTACCAGCACTGCCGAGCGTGACAACTGGGTCGCCCAGCTGAAGCTCAAGATTGCTGAGGCCAAGGAGCTCGCCGCCACCGTCACCGAGTCTGAGACTTACAAGCAGACCATTGAGAGCTTCAAGCCTGCCAAGAAGGAGGAGAAGCCCGTTGAGGCTCCCAAGGAGGAGGAGGCTAAGGCTGAGGAGGCCGCCCCCGCCGCTGAGGAAACTCCCAAGGAGGAGGAGGCCAAGGACGAGCGCAAGAAGGAGGAGACCAAGTCTGAGGAGCCCAAGCGACGATCTGCTAGCCGCAAG
The DNA here is from genome assembly GCA_003031705.1 of Calonectria naviculata. Lineage (NCBI taxonomy): Eukaryota > Fungi > Ascomycota > Sordariomycetes > Hypocreales > Nectriaceae > Calonectria > Calonectria naviculata. The sequence continues at coordinate 90,756 of NAGG01000027.1, forward strand.
CGCACTTCTTTCTTCAACTTCGGCAAGAAGGAGGACAAGAAGGAAGAGAAGAAGGACGAGGCCAAGCCCGCTGAGGAGACTCCCGTCGTCGAGGAGGCCGCTGTTGCCGCCGAGGAGGCTAAGCCTGCTGAGGAGGCCCCCAAGGCTGAGGAGACCCCCATCATTGAGGAGCCTAAGGCTGAGGAGGCTGCTCCCGCCGCCGAGGAGAGCAAGGCTGAGGACAAGCCTGCCGAGTCCCCCAAGCCCACTGCCGTCAAGCGTAACAGCTTCTTCGGCTCTGTCTTCTCCAAGAAGGAGAAGAAGACCCCTGAGCTCAAGCCCACCGAGCCTGCTGAGGCTCCCAAGGAGGCTGAGGCCGCTGAGACTGCCCCTGTGATCCCCCCTGTTGAGGCCACTACCCCTCTCGCCGTCGACGTCACCGAGCCCGCCGACGCTCCCAAGGAGGCCGAGGCTGCCGCCACTTCCCCTGCTGCTGAGACCAAGAAGGAGGTCAAGGAGAAGCGCAAGTCTTCTCTCCCCTTCGCTTTCGGCAAGCGTGACAAGTCTCCCGCCCCCGCTGAGGGTGAGGAGAAGGCCAAGAGCAGCCCCTTCTCTAAGCTCCGTGCTACCATCAAGGGCAAGAGCTCCAAGGCTGAGGAGAAGGCCGAGGAGAAGCCTGCTGAGGAGCCCATCAAGGAGGAGGCCAAGGACGAGACCAAGGCCGAGGAGGCTGCTCCCGCCGCCGAGGAGGCCAAGGCTGAGGAGGCCAAGCCCGCCGAGGAGGTCAAGCCTGAGAACGTTGCCACCACCACCCCCGCTGTCACTGCTGCTGCTTAGGTGGCTCGTCGCAGTTGATGTCCTTCATTTGAAAAAAAAATTCAACACATACGCATATGAAAGGGTTGGGAATGGAAGGATGGATCTGCATTTCTTCACAAGATACCGAGATACCCTGTCAAAGACTGTCTTACTGATACCAATTTCCATACTTGCCTTCCAACGCACACGATAAACAGGAAAAGGTCTGAGAACAGGCCAGCAAAAAGAAAAAAAAATTAGTCCCAGCTGTCAATTAGTGGCATGCTCACTCTGCTGTTATTCTTTGGTTTTGTCTGATACCCGGATCGGAGATAATTAATACCTAATAATACAACTGTTTGTGTTGACATACATTAAGACTTGTTTCTGCCTTGTGAATTCATGCTTTGCTAAATAGTAGTTTTGACTGGCTGTTGTGTTATTCACAAATAGAGTAATACTGGTTGAGCTGATGTCACCCAAAAATATCACGTGGATTGATATGTGAACATTGACGCAAACACGATTCATCCCAACGTTGGTTTATTCCATTTCATTTTCTGCTATGACAGTTGACACGTCCTAGTGGACTTCCCAAGTGACACTGACATTAATTAAACAAGGCGAGTGACCAAGTGACCGAGTGTCTGCTCTGTCCGCCTCAATCTGCATCACCAAAAGCCAAGAGGCTCAGTGGGTGGCCCGTATTTTTAGCTCCTGATGAAACACCGCTTAATGATATATTCCAAGCAATTAACGCAAGTTTCACGTCACATAATTAACCTGTCAAGCTTGCCACACACACAAGCGTTCCCCCTCCTGGCATGGATGCATGCATGGGGTGCATTAATATCGTTTGCATCATCCGGGAAGGCTAAAACGTTGAGTCCCAAGGGGAGGGAGGGCTGGCCGTTATGCTACCAAAGCTTACTTTTGTGGTTGTCCCCCCAAGCCACCCGCAACTTAACCCAGGCACACAAAAACAAGCCTTCATCGTAATGTTAGTGTGTGTGTGTGTGTGTGTGGCCCGTGACCAACGGGTGCGGTATTGCGGATAGCCTGGCACCGGGGGTTCGAGTGTTCTCTTTCTCTCGGGTAGCCATAGTGAGGGCTCATGGATATCTCAGGATCCCGTGCGCCGCCAGCAATCATCTTACCATGGGTATCCAAGCTCAGGTAGGATGAAAGACTCTTCCCCCCCCCCCGCAAATAAGGCGTCCTGTTGGCTCGGACCTTTGCAATAGCGCAGCTGCACACCCACCCGCAGGATCACCCACGGCCCAGACCAAGAGCTCACGGATGCGCTGATGCGCACGGCACGACGCAGCTCAGCCGTCAGGAGGGGTTCAAGGCGTAAATTCTGCCCAAAGAAAAAGATATGGGCTAATGGGCGTTCCATAATCTCCCCAGCAGTCAGGCCGCAACTGCTTTAACCCTCCTCGACTACGTTGAAACCATGGTGTCATGCCCTTGTGGAGGAAACGTCTCGTAGTAGGTGCCCTTGGTCAACGCATGATAACCAGGCTCTAAAGGGGAGATGCTAATTGAGGCCTATCAGAATAGGAGTTGGCATTGGGCACTCATTGACGAGCGGTCCAGCCCGGGTCTCTATGTCAACAATACACAGGCGTTGTTGGCACGTACCCGTGAATAGACCGAGTTCCCGAGGCTCATATTCACCACATCCTGATGCCCAAACATATACGGGCTCGGTCAAGACAATCATTGAATGTAACTATTCAAGCCCCCAACATCAGAGCGCCTACGAAGCGAGTATTAGCAACCCTAGATTCCAGCGATACCTAACATAGTTAATAAGATATGTTCACGAAACATGTGAATGTGTGAAGAAAAGAATAATGGGAACAAAGAGTTGGTATGATGGGGCTCGAGATGACATCTGTCTACGTAGTCATCGAGTATCTGTCCTACAACTCGTATTACACACAAGTCCCAAAAGCAACCCTTCTTTGAAGGGTAGCAAGTCCGACTAATATCGGCCCCATAGTGCTATCATCTGAACAAAAACGCCGCCATAATGATTTGGCCTTTCTTCCTCTCTTTCAGTCGTGTATGTCTTCCCATATCCAAAAAAAAAAAAAAAAAGACCATGTTTTCCTTTGCCCTATGCATCACAACCAGAACCCACGCCTCGCCAGAAAACGCACCCCAATACAACACGTATTTATGTGTGCAACCCATTCATTGCAGGTATTTCCCTTCACGTCATGAAAAATTTACCCTCTTTCCAAAACGCCTTGATGCCAGTCATCGAAGCCATGCTATAGGGGGGTAATCCAAAAAAATCAAGCGGGGATTAGAAAAGTGCATCATATCTAAACAAGAATTGAATAATGTCGGGTGTAGCAACCCAAAATGGTGCAAAATTTGAACCAAAGAATGCCAAGACGCGAAGACGGCAAAGGCCGTTCTCATGGGCGTTGCTTGGATGAAAAAAAAATTGTGCTCAATGAGTCGCCTCATCATCAGGACTCGGCCGAGACTGAGAGTTTGCTATACTTGGAGACAAGCTCCTCAATTTTCGGAATCAGCTCGGGGATGCGGAATGGTTTGGAAATAACATCGTCCTGAAAGAGCAGTTAGAGATGAATCAACCATGATAAGGGGTGTATACTCACAATGCCAGCTGCCTTGGCATTCTCGATCTGCTCGGGTCGGGCGTAAGCTGTCACAGCAATAATTGGAATATGCTTCACAATCGTCCCCTCTCGCTCCAGCTCGCGGATTTTGCGGGCACACGTCACACCGTCCATGACAGGCATCTCCAAATCCATTAAAATGACGGAGATATCAACGCCCTCGGATTCCTTGCCAGCCCAGAATCGAGAACGTTGAAGGGTCTGAAGAGCCTCTTTGCCATGATTCGCCACAAACGTGTTGTTTCCGCAGTTGCGTAGCTGTCGTTGCAATACTTTCTGGTTGACAAGGTTGTCTTCAACAATGAGAACATCATACAACTGGGTCGAATCCTGGGATATCGTCCGCGACGGCTGGCGGCTGGGCTGTGGTCTGGTAGGAGTGGCGGGGGATTGGGATTTCCGAGGAATCTTGAACGGCGCAATGCGCTCGTACTCGGTGGGTGGGTTCGAGGAGCGCCGTGCTTTGATGTAGAAGCTGAATTTGCTTCCCACCCCTCTCTGGGAGGAAACACCGATCTGGCCGCCTTGCATCTCCGTGAGAATCCGAGAGATGAAGAGTCCGAGGCCGGATCCACCATATTGAACGTGTGTTCGTGGCGTTGCCTGCTGAAAACGCTTGAAAAGCAATGTCACCTCTTCCTCAAGCAAACCAGGACCAGTATCTTCGACAGTGCAGTGAATATTGATCTCTTCTCCATCTCCCCACTCCGATACGTTGTTGATATCAGTGACGGCAGTTCGTGGGTGATCGACCCTATCAAAGTATGGAAGTCCTTTCTTGGTTACCTCTGACACATCCTTGGATGCGCTGAGGCTGACGGCAATGTTGCGTCTGTCACGGCCTTGAGTGAATTTGATGGCGTTTGTCATCAAGTTGATCAACACCTGACGAAGCCTGGATGGATCAAGTTTCGCCCACTTAATACCATATCTTTCGAAACTGTCGTCGACACGGAAGTCGAACTCAATGTCATGGGCGATCAATTCAGATTCAAACATCTTCAAGGCGCGCTGTACTACTCGCACAGGTTGTTCATCCACGGGTGCAACTGATAGAAGATTCGAATCAAGCTTGGAGAGCGTTAGGATATCGTCGACAATACGCTTCTGGTGACTCGCGCACAGGTTAATCGTGTTCGCCGCATCGAGACAGTTGTCCAGCAGGGTTTCAACTTCTTCTCTCTCTTCGTGAGATTGAAACGCGCTAATATTGTTGGCAATTTGATCAGCACATTGTAAGATCGCCGACAAGGGGTTCCGCATTTCGTGACTCGTAATATCGATAAAATTCTCTTGTTGCCTCTTCAGTTCCACAGCCTCCTCTCGGCGTTCGGTTTGAACCTTTTCAGCCCATTTCTGAGAAGAAATGTCTGTGATGCAGCCAAAAATCAACTTGAGATCGCCGTCGTGCGTCTTTTCGGGGTAAGCACTCATGAGGGCCCAAGTATCGATGGTGTTATCCCCGTTTCTCTGGCTGCACTTGAATCGAAACTCCACGCAGATTGTTACCTTCTCTTTCAGTAGTCTATTCCATGCAGCTTCTAGGCGGGGCCGGTCCTCGTCACGAACGCTGTCCATCCAGGTGTCAGCCGAATCTTCATCCCGAGAGTGCCGCGAAATCTGCCACCACATATCGTTGCAGTAACTAATTTGTCCAGCAACGTTAGCAATGAACATGCCAACAGGAGCGAATTCGGCCATCCGAGTAAACCGGTATTCACTTTCGACGGCCTCCTGCGTTCGAAGGTAGAGCTGCATGGAAAGCTCTTGGCGATCCAGTGCAGCCAGTCGAGCTGCCTTCTGACCTCGCTTGATTTCGTCTTCGAAGAGAGCCACCGAGGCCAGGGAGGTAGCGAGTTGTCGAGACAGGAGGTGGATGAAGAGTTTGTAGTCTTCATCGTAAGGTCGGCGAGGGTTCACACCCATGACAATGAATCCAGCAATGGATTCACCTGCAGTGGTTGGAATAATTGGGAAAACAACAATGGTTCTGCAAGAATCACCAAAGCCTCGCCATTGCAGGCCATCTAGCAGGTGATGGGGGAGATTGCCAGCCTCTTTAGAGAGGATAATCGGCCCGCAGCCCGCAGGCAGTGACTGCTCAGTTAGCAGCTGTCGCATATACGGAGCAAAGCCCTCCTCAGACCGTCGAAGGTCTAGGTTGGATGCCGCGGCAGGATGACCTTCTGGAACACCTAGGGAGCCTTCGAGGACAAGCTGTGGGCAAGGAAGAAGGCTTCCGGAGTGAAGAGAAGAGACATCGCTCTCGGTCTCGTCTCTGACCGAGTAAATTAGCGCAAACGGCACATCGCGTTCGCTGTCTTCCAGGCCCTTTCGTACTTGGGGCCAGAACTCATTGACAGAAGTGGCCGCAGCTGTTCTTTCACCAATTTCACGAAGCATCAGCATCCGTCTCTCATTGACTCTCCGCCGAGTATCTTCAAAGGCGGGGTTATACAATCCAACAACTTCGCCGTCGCCGCCAACCATGGGAACAATGGACCATGAAAAGAAACACTCCTCTAAAAAGTCATTCCGATCTATGTTGAGTTGATTTTCATGTTTCATAGTGGCTTGTCCTGCTTCGAGTGCATTTTTAAACACGGGCTTGATTTCATCCCATATTTCAGGCCAGGCGTCTTGGTAACATGCACCCATCAGCTGTGGGTGCTTCCGGCCAGCCATGTCAACATAGGCCGCATTATATATGGCAACAAACTGCGGGCCCCAATACATTGCAGCGGGATGAGGGCTCCCCATGACTAGATTAGACATAGCTCTGAGATCGGCAGGCCAGTCCTCGATGGGTCCGAGTGGAGTTGCTGCCCAGTCTATTGATCGTGCAAATTTGATGTGTTCAGGGAGGCTCTCCGTGAGGGGAATCCTTGTCCAATCAAATATTGACTTTGCTGGCTGCGATTGGAACACTTGGTTAGTAAAGTCGTCCGGATGCAGCCTTGAATCATCCTGGTCCGTCATGCCCACATTGCCGCTGAACGCCCCAACTTCACCAAAATAGTCAGGCGCATCGACGATCTCAGCATCGGGTATGACAGGAATTTCTGGGGTTTGTGGCCGATCTTGCTCATTTGGCATCCCGGCCTCGTCAGCGAGTGGCATTGGTGAAGACGGTCGGGCGCTAGCGAAGTTGCCGGTACCGCTGACGAATCGGAATCTCTTTCGCAACGTCGAGACGGTCCAGGTAATTCCACCATAAATATGGGACTCTTGACTCGGATCTGGTGATCGCTTAGGCTTGTAGGGCCGCATTATCCATGACTTGAAACGCCCAAAGTCAGTATCAGGACTCGCGTCTTCCTGGTCTACGGATAGGCACTGTAAAACATCATGCGCCGCTCGCAACGAGGCGTTGTAGTATAAAATGTGAAGTCCGGCGCGACTGGCATTGGCAGAGTTGTCGAGGTCGATCAAAAAGGTGGGCCGCTCATCCTGTTCCAAAAATTCGATAACGCCAACGCCCTGCAGTATCTGCAATCCCGGCGGAAGAGACCTGCTGTCAGGGCTCGACGAATTTGCTGGCACATCCATTGATGAAGCCAAACTTCCCGGTGTGCTCTCCGACCTGGCAGCATTCACGGCGCTAACACTGGCGCGAGGCAGCTTGAGCGTCGTGACAGATCCAGAAGCGTCCTCTCGCATACGTCCTAGCATAGATGAAGTCATCTCAGCAGTAGGCACAGTCGTCGGGCGGGTGACATGTCTCGAAGGTGTATGGGAAAAGAAAAGCGGCGAGATTGGACCCTCCACCTGAGCCCTCGCGGACATCTGTAAACCAGCCGCCACTGTGGGAATCTCGACCCTGCGAGGAGGCGACGCACCCGTGCGAGCCTTCTTAACGGGAGATGGATGCATGATGTTGTCACTTCTAATTGAACTTGGCGGACGTTTCGCGGGGATTGGGGGCTGGACGAGCCCTCGATTCGTTGGTGGTAGCCCTCGTGGACTCACGGCCGTGTATAAACCTGACTGGTGGATGGCGCTGGTGACGGAAGCCGTGGTGGCCGAAATTGTCGTGGGGATCGATGCGGGCACGTGTAAGGCCGATATTGACTGGTTAGGGTCGTGCTTCCATGTTGCGACTTGGTCTTGAGAGCGTTCGAAGGCGAAAAAGCTTGTGAGTGGTGAAGGTGAGGGCGTGGGTGTAGAGTGCCTCGCAGCGGTGGCAGCGGAAATCAAAGATGGAGTCGCAGGCCCCGATGACACAGCGGAAACGGCGAGAGGAGGAGGAATATGGCGGGGGTGGTTAGTATTGCTCGAGTCGATCAAATCGGTAGCGGCGACGGAGAATGAGGGTGAAGCGGAAGGAGAGGGTCTCTCGGGGCTTGAGGCAGAGCGTTCATTGCGGAGCTGCTGCATGAAGGCGCCGGGGGCAGGGCCGGAGTCGAAGCCCCGAAGGGACTGCGAGTCCAGCACACCCAGATGGCTTGGGGCCTGCGTAGCGGCGAGCAGGCGATCGAGATGAGCCTGGGGGGGGCGAGCAGGCGAGGGCGACAGCAGTGGTGTGTGTGTGCGTGTGTGTGTGCACCTGTGTGTGTACAGCGGACGGACGTATGTATGTACGGGACGTTGGGATGTATGTATGGGGGTCGGGACCTTGGGTCAGGTCGGCGAAGCGGTGGTGCAAGCTACCCGACAATCCACAAGTGATGTGGAGCTGCGATGCTGGACAAGACAGTAGTAGTCAGGGACTAAATCGTCCAATCCTGTCTTGTCAGGGTACTCGAAGATGCGCAGCGACGAGGGGGGGGAGGTGCCTCAGTGGGTGGATCGGGTATGGTATGGAGAGAGAGGGTGGTGGAAGTGGATAACAGCTGAGCAGGGTCCCTCCAGGCAGGGTCACCAGCGCCGGTAACGTGGGTACTAAACGAGTTGGACGATTGATGAGAAACCAGGCGCAAAGATACTAGTTGGCGGCGGACCACGGGAACAAACACCAACAGCCGGCCGAATTGGTTTCTGGTCGTGTTTCTCGGTGTGGCGCCTGGTTGTGGGTTGGGTTGGTTACTTGTCAAGGTGTTCCCGTTGAAGGTGCCTGGGGAAGAGGTTCCCTGGGAACGTGCTGGGGGTGACGGGGGAACGGGCAGTATGGACACCTCCGAGGCACAGGCAGGTCTGTAGGGCCGGAAGAGCCGCACGCACGTAGACGGATCTAGGTCATCAGGCGGCCCAGGCAAGGTGAGGATGAGACCTGATCAGCGCAGATAAGGGAGGGATCCAGGGCAAGGGTACAGCCGGAGCCATCGAAGTATCGCATGCGCGCCTGAATCAGAGAGCCGGTGGCCGTAGTGCGCGGGCGGGAGAGGAGGATGAAGGAGAGAGTGAAGGAGAGCGGCGCGTGTCAGTCGAAAAGAGAGAAGCGGATGGGGGCCGCTCCCGTTGCAAGCGTACGACAAAGTGGCAGCAAAGGCAGCGACAGAAGAGGCAAGGACAAGGACAAGGACTAGTCGGGCATGGAAAGGCCGGGGAAACGAGCAGGTGCGCCGACAGAAGACTCAGCCCAAGTGCGTGCAAGCCAGGGCGAGAAACGAGACGAGACGAGGCAATGGGCCAAAAAAAAAAGGTTCGGGTACCTTTGCCAAACAAGCAAAGATGGACGGCGGTCGAGAAGGGGCGAAAACGGGCCCCAGCAAGGCGACGCGGAATAAGGCCCAAAGTCTATGTGGGAAACGAAACGGAAGAAGGAAAAACAACAACCACTAACAAAGTGCATTACATTACATTACAGCATGGTGGTGCAGCGCCGGTACCACTCAGACCAGAACCTTGACCAAGGCAATAATACCCAAGGCAGTTGGTTTGGTTTGACTCAGAGAGCCCAAAAGCATAACAAGCGACACGCCCGGGTTGCGCTTCATGCACGACGTGCTTTACACAAAGCACCATCTGGAGGGCATCGAAGACATTGAGACTAGCAACTTCTGACCTGGAGGAGTAGGGAGGGGTTGGCTTTGATGAAGGCAAGCGACCCACGTATTGTTTCCCCCATGTCGTACAGCCAATACTTCCACGCGACTACAACATGGACACATGGCAGAGGAGAGCAGTCAAGCCGTTTGCGACGGAAAGACTCTGGTATTCCCAACGGGGTCCACAGTCTCTCTGAGGTACAAAGCAGTGAACCATTTCTTTCTGGAATATGTCATTCATTTTACACTCGAGTCGTTTTTTTTTCTTTTCCTTCTTTTTTTTTTTTTTTTTTTGGCCTGACAGTGTTCCATCATCTACCATTCTGATCGGCGGAATCCAGAACTTGCCAAAGACCAGAGCGGCTCTGTTGCCAAGACCAGGCGCGTGAGACACCTTTCCCTATTAGGCCTTCCCATGGATCCAAGCATGCTCCAGAATCCAGCGACGCTCCACACCCGCCGCCTCGCTCCCCCGGAATGGTTTAGAGCCAACGAGGGAACGGATGGGACAGGCGGATTGTCGGACACAGACCGGCCGAGCCAGAGGGCCCAGTCTTTGTTCGTCGTGTCCCGTGGCCGTCGATCCAGTCGGGATACGGAATGGGGAATGGGGAAATGGGGGATGACGACGTCGGGGGAACTGGCGATGAGCATTGGCCACGATGCCCACACTCGACAATAACAGAGACACGGCACCGGCACTGGGTAATCTTTTTTTTTTTACTCCAGCAAAATGCTTTAGCACCCCCGGTCCCTTGTCGATCATTGCGCGCTCGTGCTTGGCAGGCGATTGCCCATCAGACCACTAGATCACCGAGAACCATGGGGTCCAGGGCCTAGAATTCGCATCGACCTCTCTGCACCACCTGTGGCGGACGCAAGAGCATCAACGACGGGAGACTTGGGGGAGACAAGATACCACGCCTGGGCACCCTGGTTGTCGCTGGCTGGTTACATGATTACCAAGCGCACAAGCAGTGCCAGGCATTTTCTCGCCAAGCCTTGCTGAGGGGTGTGCTCTGCGGTCTGTCAGAGGTCCAGACCGCGACCTATGCGAGTGGAACTGGTTGACTGCCGGAAACGCCCACGCCCCAAAAGTTGCCAGCAGCATGCAGAACTGCGCATGGCAGCACTGTGACAGGCAACCTTGCCATCACCAGCCGTGGCGTATACCCTCCCACGGTAGCTTGCTCCCGGCCGTAGGGCATGCGTTCTCGAATTCCCCTTCTCGGGGATGTCTGGGTCTGAGTGGACAAGAAGGGTCCGTCAGAGGCGCAATGACAGTTGCCACGACGGCGCCGCTGGCAAGCCTCATTTGATCTCCTCGCATCCTCGGAAAAGGGGAATTGTGGGTATGGGAATCTGGGTCCCAAAGGCAAAATGCGACGAGCGACAACGGGAATCCCAGACGACGAATAGAAGGGGAAGAGGAGCGCCGCCACCAGAGCCAGCAGCCGGAGAGCAAGGACAGAGGGAGAGAGAGAGAAAAAAGTTCCCGATCTAGCGCTGGCCAGAGACCGAATGAACAGGCACTGGCGTCATTCGGAGTCGGCGTCGTAGGCGTCCTCCCGCGCCTCAAACGGACGCAGTGGAACTCGTCGCCCAGATCCAGAAACGCCAATGACGATCGTGGCGGTCTAGAACGGTCTCTTGAGCGCGCCTTATCCCGCCGCAGACTCTCCGCGTGTCCCGTGCCCCTGTCGCCTCATTCGCCTTGTGTGAAATGTGTGTGAGGGAGTGAGCACAATCCCCAGGAGCCAAGAATCCCAAGGCCCCCCCCTCATTTGGCTCCAGGCAAAGAGGGGAGGCAAAATGGTCTCAGACTAAGTGTACCAACACAGCGCATTGTGGCACATATGTACGGCAACGACAGACGACTCCGGCAACAGAGAAGCCTCCTCGATCCGAATGGGCTGCAGTGGTCGGCCCACGCTCTCGACAAACGAACACCATCTTCGATACGTAGCTGTGTCCTCGCTAACATGATAGCATCCACAAGGGCGCAGACCAGAGGACAGGCTGACGCAGACTTGGGGTTCGGCTCGAGGGTTTGATTGCACGGGAGATTGGGAGGCGTCCGGGTATTCTCTGGTCCGTTCCCACTGCCTCTGTCGGCCGAGTGACTAGGACCCTTCTCCTCTTATGCTACCTACGAGGCTAGGGATTAGTTAGGTCGCTGCCGGACCATCTCGCCCTTTAACCTGGAGCATCGATCCGATCGATTTCGGTCAGGGCACCTCAGCCCTTCGGGCAGCGACCATACCGATTTCACGGAGCAGCCCGCCCAGCTTGAGACTGAGGCGGTGTGAGACTTGGGGGCGCGGCTACTTGTAAACGGAGCCATTGAGTTCAGTTTGTCTCCCAGCGGAGCCGGTCTTGCCTCGTGTCGGGCTGTTCCCGCGAGGCCCAACTGATCCGTCGTTAATCCCGTAAAATGGCTATTAAGCGTGTCTGACAAACTTTTTGATGCCAGGGCTGAGTAGCGGCATGACTCGTCTATAGGGTAGCTACGTTGTTCTCTTGAGCCAAGCCAAGCCTTTATTCTTTTTCCCTTCGTCGTTGTGCATACGTGTATTTAGAGTATTTCATGGTTAGTCATAAAAGCGGCAGCTCTAGGTTGGCGTTTTTTTTTTCTTTTCATCTGAGTATACAAATGCGTTGAGTTTGGACTGACTGGACCCGTTCACAATCTATAGTGATGATACGGTACAGGGTAGCCTGGGTAAGGTGTGTTGCAAAGTATGGACAGGCAAACAAATGGTGTCAACTCCACCAGCTCAAATTGTCTACCAAGACAATGAGACATGCATGAGTGTCTTTGCGCGCACACAGTTCGAGAACCCACGTCATAGGCTTAATCTGAACACAGCGGAAAATATACTAGACCAAAAATCACAGCACTAATTGGTTGAGGATCGTTGACCTGCATGCCACTGCCGTCGCTAATTGCCACCCGTCCTCGCAAATGCACAGTTATTGGATGTTTCAATCGTCTCACCTGGGGAAGGAGATATATTTTTATCACTGCGACGCACGCACGCGCACACACAGTGAGATGGTGCACTAGAAATGCCGGCGGGTTTTGTTAATAAGAGAGGCAATTTCTTTGTGGTCACTCTGAACTCTGTACGCCCACACTGGTGAGACGCGAGGTCAGCAAACATGACGCCAATCCACCAACAGGGACGACTGCAATCCGCTCGGATGGTGGAACGGGATGCAGTCCCGCGGCAGTTCGGAGGCGTCACAAGGAGAACCAACAAACCGGCTGATGACGGGATGCCGTTCGTCGCTCGGTGCCTCATCCCATGTGGAAGGCTTTCCAAGGGCTCCTGACACGATTTCACTGGAGCCTCAGCTGATGATACCAGCGACAGCGGCTACGGGGGGCGTGAGACTGGTTGAGTAACACAAGGCCCAGTGTGACAGAGAGAAGCGCAGCGCCTCGAGAGTCGGAGGCTTCGGAGGCCGGAAATCCATTGCGGATATAGAAGGTCACTCATAAGATCAGCGGTGTGGTACAGAATCTCACATCACTTTGGCAGCGCCCACAGCAAGGGATGTACAGCATAGGTGCAACTGTACAGCGCAGTGTTACCGCACCTGAGAGAAAAAAAAAGGTGTACATCCATCCCTGGTCATGATGGTCCGGAACTGGGTGGTTCTGCACGGCATTTCACATGGTTGAGCGGCTGGCTAAGACGCTAATTGGCCCTTCCACCACTAGCCCAACCACCGGCCTGTCCAATCGCGCAGCCCCCCTCCTCTCGGGGCCCCCAAGCTTCCCACCCGGGCGCTTACAGCTTTGTGACGACACGCCGTCTTGGGCCTCTCATTGGGCGGCCGCCGGGTTGGCATGCGATTCCATGGATCATGGCACTGCTTGGTGAGCGGTTGCGACCTGCAAAGACTGCTAGAATGACACTCGCCCGCCTCTCACAGCGCTTCTCGCAACACATCCCGCCGGGGTCGTCGCCCCATCTTTCCCGCCCACGTCCGCTCGGCCACATCATGGCCCTTAAACGCCATGCCCGCCCCCAATACCTCAGTCTTCCTCTTCCTCACCTTGGACGAACAATCAAAAAGCCGAGAGATCTGTACCCAGGTGGCCTACAGCCGGACCCAGACCCGCGGCCTTCAACGACGGCACACCGACGAGCTCACTACCGATAGCTCGCAAACTCACATGTGGGCGTGATCTACAGCTGCTTCACCGGCAGCCAGCCAAAACCACCAGATTCACAAAGTAGCGCAAACGCATCAATTCTTGTCACGACAGCGCTTTGATAGCGGCTGCAGCGAGAATACCAATCGACATCAATCCTCGCCGCTTCTGCGAGGCGGCATTCCAACAAACACCAACCCCCTCATCTGTTAAGCACCAACACCGCCGATATGCCCTTCTCATTCTTCCAGAAGAAGCCAAAGCGCGACGGCCCCAAAACCTACCGCCTCGTCTTTCGCAAATGGCCAAAGATCTCAAGAAAGGCGACATGGTGGCTCATGCCTCCTGAGCTGGCCGGTACTGTCGCCGGTCTCGTCATCTTTGCCATCTCCCAACCCAACCTCTGGCGCACCGAGATGTGGCAGATTGGCTGGGACCACAGATGGAACTCTAACCCAGCCATTATCCTTTATGCCTATGCAAACCACAAGCCCCTGCCGCATATCGCCTTGATCTGGACTCGAACGTTAGTTCCCTCTTTCGCAACTATCGTCGCCTCGGACAATCAGCTGACATGATTTCTAGGTTTACCGACTTCAATGTTGCCATCTCCGTCCTCTCCCTCTTCATGCTGATGACTAAACTCACTGCTTTCATCATGAAGGTTTGGTACCCTGTGCTCGCTACTTTCATCAACGTTGGCATGTCCGCCCTCTACATTGTCAGTGTCTACGGCCTCATCGGCCCCGATAATGTCGACCCCCGATATCCTGCCCCGACTGCCTGGTACTGGCGCAAGGGATGCGGCCCCGCCAAGGCCTATGGAATGTACAAGCATTGCAAGATTGCCCAGGGATCGTTGGCTATATCCGTTTGGATGATGCTGGTTTACCTCTTGAACCTCGGCTTTGCTGCCTACGCCATGTGGCCCAACAAGGCCAACGACGTCGTCAAGGACGATGAAGACGAATACAGCCCTTCAGGCGCCGAACCCAAGACACATGACTGGGAGATGCAGAGCATGAAGTCTCCCACGGGTTTCCGTCACCAGCCCTACACCCCTCGCACGCAGGCCTTCCATACTCTAGACCGCCAGCTACCATTGCGAGCAACGCAGGCCCCGGAGCCCTGAAGTATACAGTATTATAAATGAAAATGATGAGATGATGGAGGATGCAGAAGTTCCGTCATGGGGACTTTGAGATTTTCACATAGTTGCGGCGGGAGCTTGAATTTTCCTCGAGTACACTGGGCTTGGAGTTTGGGATTTCGCATGATATACCATTGGATTAGTTGGGCGCCCCGAGAGGCCACTCGACTCTGAAATGTTTCTTTATTTTTCGGGACAACATCTTGACCTGTACATTTTTCTTATTTACCTTGTAACACGTCCGCCGCGCCGCTAGCTGGCTCGCTTGATGACGGCGAGGGATGTGGAGTGGCGATAACGGGTACGAAGCCGGCCCATTCATATCCATATCTTACCAAATCGGTGTCAGATATGCAAAAAATATATACATAATGAATCATCAACGCGTCTGCTCTTTACTTTGCTTCGATGACGTGAGAATGTACACGTTCTATACGCCTTAATGATCTATTTCGACCGCACCCTTTCGCAGCAGATCCCCCACCTCTATGCTCTCCGCATTTGAAACGCCCGGACCGGGACACGAACCGGCACCGGATCCCACGCCCCACAGCAGCTGTGTGTTCTCCATCATCACCCCGCCATGGCGGAAACCTTCCCCAATTCCAGTGGCCGACGTCTTTTATAGATAGGACGTTGCGTTGCCAATTAACTTTTCCTTCTTCTTCCCCAGAACCGGAAACTTCTGGTTTTCCATCACTAGGCAACGGATCGACATGGCGCTCCTCCAACGCATTGTTGCCCCGTCGAGCAAGGGAGCTCTGCGCTACGGCCCTGGCATTGCTCTAATCTTTGCTCGCCGAGCTTCCAATCTGGCTGTTCCCAAGGTCAGACTCAACCCTCATCGCACCCGTCGCGCTGCTGTTCTAACAAGTCGCAGCTCAGGGATCCCTCGTTGCTGAAGCAGAATGTGTGCTACGTCAATGGAAGCTGGGTTCCCGCCAAGTCGGGCAAGACATTCAAGGTCAATGGTGAGTCTAAAACCTCGCGGCCCGCACCGCGATGCCTACGTCATTGAGTCTGCCAGCGATTCTGACCTCCAAGATAGACCCTTCCACAGGCGCCCTGATCGGTACCAGCCCCGAGTTCGACTCCAGCGACACCCAGTCAGCCATCACTGCCGCCGCCGATGCGTTTCCGGCCTTCCGCGCAAAGACCGGCCGAGAGCGCTCCAAGCTGCTGCGCGCCTGGTACGACCAGATGATTGCCAACGCCGAGGATATCGCCACCCTAATCACCTGGGAGAACGGAAAGCCCATAGCCGACGCAAAGGGCGAGGCTGCGTATGCTGCCAACTTTCTCGAGTGGTTCAGCGAAGAGGCGCCCCGTATATATGGCAACACCATCCCGAGCTCGATACCGGGCAATCGAGTTTGGACCGTCAAGGAGCCCATTGGTGTTTGTGGATTGATCACACCGTAAGTCTTGGCTCCCAATTTCATTTTGGGTCGCTGCGTAGGCTAACCAGTGCCATAGGTGGAACTTCCCCGCGGCCATGATTACCCGAAAGATTGGCCCAGCACTGGCTGCAGGCTGCACTGTTGTCTGCAAGGCACCTGGGGAGACTCCTTTTACATCTCTGGCTCTGGCAGAGCTTGCTCACCGAGCGGGCATTCCCAAGGGTGTTGTGAACATTGTGACCTCCCTCGACAACACGCCCGAAATTGGGGAGCTTCTCACCACCTCGCCCACTATTAAGAAGATTTCCTTTACCGGATCTACGGGTGTTGGTAAGCTTTTGATGAAGCAATCTGCCGGCACTCTCAAGAAACTCTCCATGGAGCTCGGAGGCAACGCCCCATTCATTGTGTTTGACGATGCCGATGTGGACGCCGCCGTTGCCGGTGCTGTCGCCTCCAAGTTCCGCTCCTCGGGCCAGACCTGCGTGTGCGCAAACCGCATCTACGTCCAGAAGGGCATCTATGATGAGTTTGCCCGAAAGCTCACCGAGAAGGTGCAAGCATTCCGCGTTGGAAACGGCTTCGAAGATGGAATCACTCACGGACCCCTTATACATGATCGTGCTGTATCCAAGGCTGAGGCACACGTTCAGGATGCCCAAAACAAGGGCGGCAAGGTGACCATCGGCGGCCAGCGGATCGACGAGCTTGGCCCCAACTTTTACGCGCCGACGGTCATTCGTGACATGACACCGGAAATGGACATGGCTTCCCAGGAGACTTTCGGTCCAGTCGCCGGGCTGTTCCCCTTCGAGACGGAGGAAGAGGTGGTCAAGATGGCAAACAACACCAACGTGGGCCTGGCAGGATATTTCTTCTCACGGGACATGGAGCGGGTCTACCGTATCGCCGAGAGCCTCGAGGTTGGTATGGTTGGAGTCAACACTGGCCTGATTTCTGACCCTGCATCACCGTTCGGAGGTGTCAAGGAAAGTGGTTTTGGCCGTGAAGGATCGCTGGACGGCATTGCCGAATATCAAGTGACCAAGATGGTTACAACTGGCGGTATGGGCAAACCGTTGCAGGGCTAAACGGGGTCGTAACTTGGAATTCATTAATCAAGGTAAATAGCCGCGCTCATAATAATACCCAAATGAAATCAAATTTATCCATCATCTAATTAATAAATAATAAGTGCATGTTTTTCTGATGTAGATCACGCCTTAAAGGCGTAGAGGAGAAGAAATAGAGGATGACTCTCTCTCTAACTTTGGAGACCAAATAGCATATCTATCCACCATATAAGACAAGCAAAAAAGGATTCTCCAAGCCTTATAGTGAGTGACATATATATATATATATATATGTAGGCTAGGATAGTTGAGTGGGCATTACACACAGTGTGTTAAAATTAATTAATTTTCAGAACGAGCAAAAAATAATGTTCTTTGATCGCGGCAGGGATCGAACCTGCGATCCTTTGCGAATCTTATGTAAAGCAAATGCCTTCTGAGCATTTTGTTAGCGAAGTCCAGCTAAGCAAGCGAATTGCGTTGATTACTTACAACCACTGGGCCACGCGACCGAATTGTAAATAGTTATCCTAATCCAGACTATAAAAGGTCCATATGCGATTAATCTATGCAACCATCACCCAAGCCCTGTTGATATTTCATCTTTCCCGTAGTACTCCATTTCTTGGCCCTCTTCGTTAGGATTCAGGTAGAATCCTTTGGGCCACTCTCCATCCTAATCGAGCACGTATTGGGTCTACTTGGGTAGTTTCGTTTCTCACCTGGGTGCTATGAGCAAGCCGTCCGTTGAAGTCCTGCCTGAATGCTTGGTATTATCATGCCGCGTGGTTCGGGCAGGTGTGAAGTGGAGATGCAGGAATATCGAGACATTTTATTTCGATTCCTATCTTAAGAACATCGCCACGAGTTTTTGGTGGAACATGGTTGTCATTGTCACATGAAATTTGGTATATACCTCTGTCGTCGTGGCCATCTCCAGGGTTTTGATCGCCTGTAGTTTTCTCTCTCTCATTTTCACTCTTATTTGGTTCTCGAATTTTGCCTTGAGCAAGACATTTTTTTGGAGACTTCTGTCATGATCAGGGGAAATACATTCTTTTCGATACGCCAAACCACCACACAGCAATAGATGAGCACGTGGCCAGGTAACAGGAGAATCAGCATGTACCTGGTATGTAAGTTTACTCCAAAATACCTCCACAAAGTACGCAGGTAGGTACACCTTAGACTCGGTGCCTGGGTAGAGAGCCTCGGAGTTCTCATAGGTCACTCTGCGGGAGGCCGACCATGCGTCTGTTCTTGACGTCCATTGGCCCCTTCTGCATACAATAAGATAGGTATTTCGTAAATTTAAGATTGAGTTATAACAAACAATGGCAGTGTGGCTCAGTGGTAGAGCATCTCCTGTACGGCGTCCTCTGTTGTTGTCAAAGAGCCCTGAGGATACATTGCAGCTATCTATCCAGTTTCCCGGTTTGCTGCAGGATCGGGGATTAACTTCCTGTCTCGCTCAATGGGAGAAGACCCCTAGTTCGAATCTAGGCACTGCTAAATCTTTTTTATTTTCTTCATCTGGTTTCCCTGTTTTGCCCGTGCCAATTCCCATCGCCTTGTATTTATTCCAACTTCCGTTGATTTTTCTTCGGGGAACTATCTAGTAGATTACAGGAAAGCAGGGAAATTTGCCAGCCTCCATAGTAGTCATGGGTATTCCTGTTCTCTAAATCATATACCGGTATTGGATAAGGATAACGAAAGCATACTGAGTCGGATTAATTGACTTGGTTTATGTAAAGAAACAGTATAGGGTAAAGAGTGCAGCGATAAATCTGTTACATGGGCAGCTTTGAATTATGGGGAATAGCGCCATCAATACCCCACAGTGGATCGGTGCAACAAAGAAAGGTACGTACAACTGTGGTCATGACTCTCTGGCTGGAGAACTAGACGTCGGAAGCTCAGATGCAAGGATTTCGACGTTGTTGACAGACCTCAACCTCTCCGCCTCACAATCTGAATCATGGCATTCTCACGAGCCAATGCGCCTGCCAGGCAGTATATGCGCCTTTTCGCGTCCGAAGGGTATGCCCAATGCTCCCAGAACCTCCCCCGCTTTGCTCCAGGGCGGGCGACGAAGAGAGTCGTGTGTGCTTGAACTTGACTGACGTTGGCGTCTAGACCAGCCCTCCAGAGCGTCCCTCGTCGCCAGCTTGCTCCCCTGACAGCCAAACTTGCCGCGCAGCGCAGCCAACACTCCGGCGCCCGCTGCTTTAGCTCGTCTGCTCCCCTCCTCAAGAAGCGCAAGATTGCCATCCCCACCAATAGCCCCAAGCACAGGGACGCTCCCCCGGCCCCCGCCTCAAATCATGACATTCCCTCGTCAAAGGGCCCCCAGCCCAAC